>JXTB01000299.1:446772-470503 GCA_002914805.1 Parasponia andersonii
ATATAGGGCACCAATCCAGTAGGTATTTTTTTTTTTACCTATGCATAGGTATCAATTTGGCCAATGAAAATTTAGCATGCACATTTTTTTATTGTAAAAAGTAAGAGAGAGAAAGAACATTAATGATGCACGTCTTTTTATGCACTTCATTATATCCATTGGATTACCATCTAATGGTGATCCAACGGCTAAAAAAAAATACCTACCCATAAGTAAAGAAAAAAAATACCTATTGGATTAGCAACCATATATATAATACATGTATATAGTTATATGAATATAATTAACACAAAGATAAATAATATAATGGTGGAATATGGGAAAGTTCTGAATTTCAAATAAAACTTTTATAGAGAAATTATAAAGGAAAGTAATAGCCTTCCTAACTCATGGTAATGAAATGAGAAAACTAATCTCTAGAGCCCAAATTTTTAGATAGTACGAGTGACTATCTTTCTTTCCATTACTCCTTGGATCTTTTTATATAGGAAATATGTTATTTGCAGTTCTAATCACTATGTTATCAAATTTTATTAATTAACATCAAATTTTGCTACAAAGTGTCTTTAGAACCAAAATCTACTATAGGTTTTAGATAGCAAATTTTTTATTTCTCTACTTTGTTCCAAAATTTGATATAGATTTTGGATTTCTCTACTTTAACCCTAAAATCTGCTATAGATTTTAGATTTCTCTAATTTAATTCCAAAATTTGCTATAAATTTTGGATTTTAACTTCAAAATGCTATTATACTCTACTAGTCATTCCATAATTCTTATGTCATGTTGTTTCGTTGGAAACCATTTTAACTACTAGCAAGACTTAGAAGAAACAATACCATTCCACGTCTATTTGAAAGTGACTTTTACTAGAAGCCCTATATTTTAAAATTCTTTGCAAAGTAATCTTTCTCGATCATGATAATCAAAAAGTTTATTTTGCAAAGAATTTTAAAATAAAGACCTATTACTAAAAATTACTTTATAAAGGCTTAGTTTCCTGAATTTTCTTACTTGTCTTAGAAAAAAATATTAAACTTACGATGTTCCACATTTAGAGGAAGTGTGATTACACCATATTACACTTACAACCACATGAATTCTAAGAAGTTGGTTCCTAGTGGTACTCTTAATCCATAATATTTCAAATCATTTTTTTTTATTTTTTTTAGAAAGTTAATTTCTCACATTCTCCAAAACTTTCTCCGTAAACATTAAGATGTCTTTATTAACTCTTGATCTTCCATTTTGATGCAAAATACAAGTCTTTTTCCATAGTTCCTTTAGAATTTGCAAACGAACTTGTTTATATATATATATATATATATCAAGTGATATGCAATTAAATGAAATAATCATTCTATTAAAAAAAAGTAGCATCAAACAAGTAAATTTAAAATTCAAAAATTAATTTTGCACATAAATGTATAAAACGTTTATCTAAAATGTAATACTTTCTTAAGGGATTTAAGCACATTTTTATCTCAGGCATTATCAATTTTACATATTTTTTAAAGATATATAATTAAACAAGAGAAGTATAAATTATTTATAAAATTAGGACTTTTATTTAATGAAACTTTTGGAATTCTAAAATTACCCTGGATGTTTTCTATTGTGATAAAAAAAAGTTAGAGTGAAGGAAGTGCAGTTGAGATCTCGGGTGGAACGACTGTGGTCAAATTTTTTTTAAGCTAGTTGAAACAGCTAGGATAAGTTAAATCGTGGTCGAGCATAGTTGAGCTCAGTCTAACATCCCAATTGAATGCGGTCGAGCTCTGTCAAACACTTAAGTCGAGCTTGGTCAAGTATTTCTGAGTATTATAAGGTGATTTAGAATTTGCTAGGAAATGAAATATCCAAGTCATTTTAGATATGTGACATATCAATAAGTATTAATTTTGATACATTTATAGATGAGTTCATATTTTCATTAAAAGGGTACTAGTAGATCCCTAGATATACTTAATTTACTAATGTTAACTTTGATGATAGATGACATGACGTGAATATGACTCATTTTGTCCAAAAAGTTTAATTTAAGAAGACATTCTTGATAATAATTTTTCTTAATAGTATTGGGTGTACTAAAATAAATGAAAACAACTGCATGCTGAGACAATTTTTCACTATTATAAGATTATGATATCATTTTTTAGGGATAATTTTTGATAATAGAGACGTTGTGTCTCTAATTTTATTCATATATTTGTTTACTTTTAAGTCGTAGTTGTACTTAACTTTCTCTTTTCTTTACTCATCTTAGTAGAATTTATTGACAAGACTAATCATCGCCCCGAAAATTAAAATGGCCAAAATGTATTCTTTTGTTGAAGGTCCTTATTCTTCGAGCTTTTTCCCAAGAGTATTACCTAGGTTATTTGGCGCCACAGTGACTTAGTATACTACACAAACTCTCAGCATTTTCTCCACTCTTTCTTACCTTCAAAAAGTAGAGACAAATTGCGTCCTTAAAATACTTGCATTAAATATGAATAATTTCCTTCTAAAAATTCATACCCACTTTAGATAAGCATAGTTTCTTATGCAATCATGCGTTTGAAGCGAGGTCATGGTGAGACCTTCTTTTGAGGATGAGATTTGGTGGTTAATTAAACTCTCTTTTTGTGATTAAGTTGAGCGTCAATTATTTTTTGAAGTGGTTATGACCCCGAATCATGTCTATAGTAGTGTGTAACGAGTTAAGAAATCAACCTTCTTTTATTTATTTATTTAAATTAATTTTTTGTTTAGTTAAAAAGGAAATCTAAAAAGTGAATAGGTTTTGTGTTTGGCCTAATCCACGTGTCTTCCTTTCCAGTCGCGAAAAGTCACACATCAGCAAAGCCTTCCACCGCCATTTTGGATTAACATTCATTTACAAATTACTATACCCAGTTTCCCATTTTCGCTAGTGCAAGGGAGACCCGTATCGAAACGCCACGTTACTTCCTGGCTAATGATCAGGTGCAACGTCACGCCCTGAACCACACACCATTCTTCTGGGACACGCCACCACTCCCCGGTGACTTTTTAAATATAGCTAACTTTAAATCCAAACGTGTCGAGAAACCATTGCATGGAAAAGTGTCCTAGGGAAAATTAAACTGCACACTCGCACAGCAAAGAGAGAACGATTCTTTCCGGGGTTTCTTAGAAAACTTATAATTTATAATTTATAATTGTTTTTTTTTTTTTTTTTTTTTTGGGAAGAAGAAGAAAGACTGGTAGCGTCTTCTGGGACTAAATAGACGTGGGCTGAAAGCTGCGAACTTCCCTTCACCTTTCTCTCTCTAGCTTTTTCTCTTTCTCTCTCTAAAAAGTGGGGATTTCACTGAGATTTTGATTCTGTTATTAGTGTTATTTTTCTTGGTTGCAGTTTGGGAATCAATGGTGGAATGAGGCGGTGATCGTTCGTAACAGCGATTGGAGGAAGATGTTGGAGGATCAGGTGGCGTACCTCTTACAGAGGTACCTTGGGAATTACGTTAGGGGACTCAACAAGGAAGCCCTGAAGATCAGTGTTTGGCAAGGTTCAGTTGTTCTTTACTTCCCCCCCCCCCCCCTTTGTGATTGAAATAGTTCGAGTTTTGTAGTTTGTGATGGATTTTGAACTTTGAATTGAGGCAAACTTTGGAACTTTTCGAGTTTCGAAGAGTCGTTGATTGATTCCGATTAAGGGTTGGAGTTGGTTTTGTGGTGCTCAAGGCTGAAATGTGACATGGGCAATTTTGAAATTTGATAAGTTGGTGGATTAAGTTTTAGTTTCATTAGTTATTATGCTCTAAAGCCACATTTAGCATGTAATTTTTGTTTCATTGCAAGTAGCTTAGTAGTGAGCTCGAGTCTTTCTTATGTTACATGTATAATTGTTTTTTATTTGATGGACTTACTTTATTTACTCGTTGCTTACTTTTATAATGTACAACAGGAGATGTAGAGCTAACAAATATGCAGCTGAAACCAGAGGCACTTAATGCATTAAAATTGCCCGTAAAGGTTAAGGCTGGATTTCTTGGCTCCGTAAAACTTAAGGTATGCGAGTCTTTATCATCTTGGTTTAGAAAGATGCTAGTAGATTTTGTTGAACTGGTTTTATTAAGAAATTTGATTTCAATTCATATTTTTTTTACTGAGTGACATATATATATATATGTATATTTTTTTAAATTAGGAGTAGCTAAGTAACTTTATGGTTGGTTTCTTGGAATTTTTGAAATCGAGGTAAAGATGCTGGAAGATTTGTTGAAGTGAGAGAGCAATTTTATAGATTTACTTGAAAGTTTTTATGTTGTGCAAGTGCAACATTCCTTGTGACACTAGCTGCTGGACATTTTACTGAAGAGATTTTTGTGATATTTTCAAATTAAGGTTCCTTGGAGCAGGCTTGGTCAAGATCCAGTTGTAGTTCATCTAGATCGCATTTTTTTACTAGCTGAACCTGAAACGCAAGTTGAAGGCTCCACCGAAGATGCCATTCAGGAAGCTAAGAAAAGCCGAGTGCGGGTAAGACAATAATCGATGTGTGTTTGATGATAGACTTTTTGGATGACTCTCAAAGTTTTTTCTGTTTTTGAAATAGGAAATGGAAATGAAGCTGTTGGAGAAGACTCAACAATTAAAGTCAGAAGTGGTAAGATTACACACAATTCTCTCGTCAATGTATTTTTAATAGGAGTGGAGTCAGTCTTTGACTGGATGGTTCATGAATAACCTAATTAATTGATAATAGAATACTTTGTGATGCCGATATCTTTATGGCTGTTGGAGGTAATTTTGTATATATCTTTACGTATACAAAAATTACTATTAAGTTTGGCTGTGTACTAACGAAAATGAGTTCGTATGTATTTAATCTTATCCCAAATTTGGCTAAAAAAGGAAAGTAGTTGTAAATATCTCTTAACTCATTTGGGGATATGATAAGTTTCCTTCATACGTGATATTTGGGGTGAGTGGAGGTTTCACTCAGGTCTTCTAGCATAGAAAAATCAATTGAGAATGCTATTTGATTAGTAAGAATAAGATTAAACTTCTATGAAATGAAAAAGTTCTGTGGGAGTTTTCATGATTGTCGCCGTCAGATACCAAAATGATCAGGACTAATACCTTAGTTGTTTTATACCTTTTTGGAGAAGGAACCCAAAGTGACAGCTATCGTGAAAGGAACTAGATAGCTGCTTCTGTTTGTTTTGCGCTATTTAAATACTAAAACAATAGGTAGTTAAGCCCAAAGAGACTACAGAATGAATAAAAAGATGTTATACTGTAACCCCCCAAAAAAATCACAATGTAGATAAAGGATGATAGACAGATTCTGTGTTCTTTATACACAACACCAAAAGGGCATTAAAGACATCCTTGAATCTTTGATTGCAAGTATCAAGATATTAATCTGTTTTGTGGGACAGATCAATATTGTTTCTTGTGACAAGAAATGTTTATTGTTATAACTTGTTTTATGTGTATATGTATTTTTTTTTCCCTTTGGAAGAATAAATCATGTTGTTCTATGTTTATACTTTTTTTTTTTTTTTTCTCTTTTGAAGAATAAATCATGGTTAGGTTCCCTTGTCAGCACAATAGTTGGAAATTTGAAACTTTCAATTTCAAATATTCACATCAGATACGAGGATATTGAGAGGTGTGTAAAAGAAAGTCAAATTTTTATTTTGTTGCTTACTCTTTATGTTCATACTGGTAACTTATGTCTTTTATTTTCTAGCAATCCCGGTCACCCTTTTGCAGCAGGTGTGACTTTGGAAAAACTCTTAGCTGTGACAGTTGATGACAATGGGAAGGAGACTTTTGTTACTGATGGTGCACTAGACCGTGTACAAAAGGTCACAAGTTTCATTCCTCACAGAATCTCAAACAATGTAGAATCAATCAAGTTTGTGGATAAAGTTACACTGTCTTTTAGAAAATCGTGTTTATGTAATTTGAAATACACCCTTGCAAGTTATTAGACAAAACTACTATGTAAGTCTTCAATTGCAATTAATTTGATAGTCAACTTGGCCAAAGTGCCTTATATCATATTTTTATTATTTTAAAAGATGGTTGATTCATTCATATTCAAGAAATTTCATCCCCAATATGACTGAGGATTTGACTATTTAAGAAAGAGATGAGAACAAGTGGCAGTTCGTGTCCATGAGTAACTTCATTATTAACTTGGTCCTTGTATTCTTCTTCTGATTTTGTTTATCCCTCATTGTTTTACAGTCTGTTGAACTTGACCGGCTTGCGCTTTATTTGGATTCCAATATTGTT
The DNA here is from genome assembly GCA_002914805.1 of Parasponia andersonii. Classification (NCBI taxonomy): domain Eukaryota; kingdom Viridiplantae; phylum Streptophyta; class Magnoliopsida; order Rosales; family Cannabaceae; genus Trema; species Trema andersonii. The sequence goes on from JXTB01000299.1 coordinate 453,049, forward strand.
CCATGGCATATTGACAAGCCATGGGAGGATTTGCTTCCTTCAGAGTGGGTTCAGGTAGACTTAGTCTTTGGCTTTTACATGTGATCCTTTGTATGTGTTGACTATATATTTAGACCATAGAACTGCAATCATATCCTTTACTGCTTCAGGTTTTTCGATATGGCACTAAAGATGGCAAACCTGCTGATAGAATTATCAAGAAGCACACTTATATACTGGAACCGGTGACAGGAAATGCGAAGTATACAAAGCTAAGGACAAGTGAATTTGCTGTTGGTGGTCAACCGTTACAGAATGCAGCAGTGAACTTGGATGATGTTACACTCTGTTTATCAAAGGTTTATTCCCATGTTTCCTCTTTGTGACTGTGATTTGATACTGGGAGGCATGTTTTGATTGGTGTTGAAAAATTTGACTATCGTGTGCTTGCAGGATGGATATAGGGATATGTTAAAGTTAGCTGATAACTTTTCTGCCTTTAATCAACGCTTAAAATATGCTCATTTTCGTCCACATGTCCCTGTGAAATCTGATCCTCAGTCTTGGTGGAAGTATGCTTACAGAGCTGTTTCAGACCAAGTGAAGAAGGGAAGGTATCTTATTTAATTTCTTCCTATTTTTCAGTCAGAATTAGTTTCTCCCATTAATACTCGCTTGGGTGATTGTTGTTACCTGAAAATATACTTCCAATGTGTAAAACAAGGCAAGAAGTTTTTACTTGTTATGTTTTTTTAATCTTTTTTTTTAATATAAAATGTTCTACTTGTGTAAGTGGTTATTTGAAATAATTTAATCATAAATGGTAGCCTATTGGGCTCTAAGTTCTTTAAACAATTTTCAGGTACTTTTGTATTTTTTCTTATTTTCTTAGAAAATCATATGCGTTGCAGTGGAAAATTGCCATCGGAGCATGTTTTGAGGTATGCAAGATTACGTAAAAGATATATCTCTCTATATGCTTCCCTGCTTAAATCCGAGCCCAGTCGGGTAATAGTTGATGACAATGAGGAGATTGGGGAACTAGATCGCGAACTAGATATTGAGGTCATACTTCAATGGAGGTAATACTTTTTATTCATACATGTACTAATTTATGACAGCTAATTAGAATGTTATGTATTCACTTTTTTGCCCGACCTGTGGTTAAGTCGTCTTCAGCTTCAATGTATGTGGAAGTGCTATATATATATATATTTGCATGCATACACACAGATGCATATAGAAAAATACCCTATGCATGTAACATCAATATAGAAAGGACATGCATACACGTGTATTTTGATTGTTAATAGAATTAGCTTCATATGGGGATGGGAGTGATAGGAGAAATCTTTTTTACATTATTTAGACATGAATGGTGAATAATCTTGTGCATGTTTGAATTGTTTTTGGGGTATCTAGTGATCTCTGTTTTTCAGTTTTCTTTCTTTTCAGTAACATAACTAAAGAACTGGCATCAACAAAATATAAAAAAAAAAAAAAGAAAAAAAAGGAGATTTTTAAGAATGTAATATTGAAGTACATATATCTTTATGCTACAACTGTAGGCTTGGGAATGGGCACACAAATGAAGCCACCTGGACTTATGTTTCATCTGGTTTTTTAGTACATACTTCTGTAATTGAAATAATGATTCTCAGCGATTTAAAATTGTTGTTCTTATATCATTCAGAACTTCATTCGTGGCTCCCTTTAGTTACATCATGAAATTAGGTGTCACCTTACACTTTACCAAGTTATTTTCCTTGTATAGCATGGTCTCCATTTTTGTGAGGACCTTATATGCAGCCATGCATGGATAGGAATACTTTATGGTAGTGAGAGTATGCAGTAATCCATCATTATTCTAGATGATAAGCATACACCTAAATAACTTTCTGAAATGGAAGTCTTTTCTAGACTTAAAGCTTTTGATTTCCTTTTCTTCTGCTTTTGAAGATGATTTAAGGTTTAGTTTCCTAACCCTTTTTGTTGAAGTATTTTTTTGAATGGTTTTGTGCAGGATGCTAGCTCACAGGTTTGTGGAGAAGGCATTAGAATCAGAATTCCGTTTGGCGAAAGAAAAATCCCAGAAATCCTGGTGGTCATTTGCATGGTAAAAGCTTTTCATATTTGTTGTTGCAACTAGTGCAGTTGATATGATTTTTCTGTGCAGTTAGTGTTGGATTTATTCTGTGTACCTTATTGTGCATACTCTTCCAGGAATAATCAGTCATTTAAAGATGAAACTGAGCCATTTCATTTCAGTGAGGAAGATTGGGAACAGTTAAATAGAATCATTGGGTATAGGGAAGGTGATGACAATCAGTTGGTTTTATTAAATGACAAGGCAGATACTCTTCATACTTCCTTAAACATTTACACGAAACATAGTGCCACTAAACTTATTGATGGGCCCAGCGAGTACGTTGCTGAATTATCATGTGAAGGCCTTGATTGCTTCATAAGGTTTTATCCAGAGACAAAAGTTTTTGATGTGAAATTGGGGTCGTATAGGCTATCATCACCGCATGGTCTACTAGCTGAGGTAACATTGTGTGTCTGCAAATATTTCTTTTTAATTTAGTTGCCTAATCTTGGCAATAGAACCTGAGCCTTTGTTCTATTCATATGCAGAGTGCAACTACTAATGATTCTTTACGTGGGGTTTTCTGCTATAAGCCTTTTGATGTGAACGTGGATTGGAGCATGGTTGCTAAAGCTTCCCCCTGTTATGTGACTGTATGCTTCTACTTCATGTTTTCTTCTTTCTGCTTCCTTAATATGTGCTTGTTTATTGATGACATTCTTTGGCAGTATTTGAAGGATACAATCGACCAGATCATCAAATTTTTTCAAAGCAGTACTGCTGTTAGTCAAACCTTAGCTCTGGAAGCTGCTGCTGCTGTTCAGGTTTCTTTTACTCTATTTGTTGTTTTCTGTAACTTATGTCAGGTTTTTTGACAAATGATTAAGTAGTTCTCTTAGTTGCTACCCAAGATTTTATGGAATTAAGAGTCTCAACCGTTCAATTTAATAAGCTGGCTGTAGATTGTTGTTTGGAATTCTGGAATTAGTTTGGAAATTCTATTCACATTAGTGTGCCACTTTTAATTTCAGTTAACAGTGTGATGACTTTATTCATTTTTCTTGTTCTCTATTTTCTAGACGACAATAGATGGAGTGAGGCGCACTGCTCAGGAACAAGTAAATAAAGCATTAAAGAACCAATCCAGGTATTTTCTTTGTTTTAAATTTACATCGTTTTGGCATGGTGTTAGTCAAAAAGAAGGTTGTATTGGTAGAATACTCTTGCTTTTATAGAAGGCTGCTGGACTTGGTCCTTCTTGGTGTGGGTGTAGAATTAAAATTCTAGTTGGATGGTCTTTTAGTTGGGAGCGCCTTTGGTTCATGACCATAGAAGCTGTCAAATTAGTTTCTATCTTCTTCTACTTAAACAAAAATCTTCTTGGAATTTCCAATTGCTTCTTCTTTAATGGTCATAAGCTTTTTGCTTGCAATTTCCATTTTCTTCATAATTTTATTGAGAGTCGTGGAATTTTCTTCTCTTATTCTGTTACTTAATGGATTTGTGGGGGGTGTACCTGATAAATGATCTTGGTATCTTGATTCTTTTGGTAATTTTTTTTTTTTGCAAGTCTTATTTTCCGTATCTTATGGATGATCCTTTTGTCCCCTTGGTCCTAATCGTTTTATGTTGAAAGCTCATGTTCCTTCTGAAACCGGTATTTACTTGGTTGGTTGCTCTGAAGAAGATTAATAATAATGAGTCTGCAGCAGAGAACAGCCTTTAGTGGTTCTTTTGCCAGAATGGTTTGTTTTGTCAACAAGCAATGTCAACATGAAAACATTTTTATGTGGGAATGTAATTTATGGAAATGCAGACAAATATATTCCCGAGCGAGGTGACTTAGGTCTTCAAATTAATGCACTACGGGACAAAGTAAACCTTGACTTGCGCCAGTTTCTAATTCAGTTTACCTTTCAAGGATTCATTTACGTTGTCATTGCTTGTAAACAATGTGAAGATATTTGTTTTTTTTTTTGGAATTTTTAAAGGTACAGAAGTTTGTTTGGAGTCTCTTGGGGAAAAAAGTTAAATTCTGAGTTGCTTTTTGGATTTAAGACACTAAAGAGTTCAAAGATTTGATGTTTTCAGATTTGATTAGGGATTGGAATATTTGGTGGTTACTTTAAGATGATATCTCGCCATATTCTTGTATTTTCTTTCCTCTTTTAATAAATTTGATCCCTGTTTCTTATTCCACCCCTCCCTACAAAAAAAAAAAAAAGCAGTGTGTGGATATTTGTGAGATGGATGCTGGGATGTTTTCAGCTTTAATCTCTATAATGAACTTTGTCCTTTATTTCCTTTTGCTAGGTTTTTGTTGGACATTGATATTGCAGCACCCAAAATAACTATTCCAACAGATTTTTGTCCTGACAATCTGCATTCAACGAAACTTATGCTTGACTTGGGAAATTTGGTGATTCGTACAGAGGTTATAGCAGAAATAGTTTCTTTAATATTTAAGTGCGAAATAAAATTGTTTAATATCAAATTTTGTATAAGGTTGTGAACTGTTTGCAGGATGAATTTGGATCGTCCAAGGAGTTGGACATGTATCTGCAGTTTAACTTGGTCTTGAGGGATGTATCTGCTTTTCTGGTTGATGGTGACTATCACTGGGGCCAAGTTGGCCAAGTTCCTGCAAATAAGTCTTCTTCTTCTTCTGGCAACTTAAATCATGTTAGTTTTTTGCCTGTTATCGATAACTGTGGGGCAATCTTAAAGCTTCAACAGGTATAGCTTGTGTTTTATATGTCATGTGTTCTCTCTTTTGTCTCACTTTTGTTTTGTTTTGTAAAATTAATTAACTTTTCCATTATCATGACATTTTATTCAGATTCGACTAGAGAATCCATCTTACCCTTCAACAAGACTTGCTATACGACTGCCATCATTAGGGTTTCACTTCTCTCCGGCACGATATCATCGGCTGATGCAGATAGCAAAGCTCTTTCAGGGAGAGGATACGGAAAACTCAGATTTCTTTCGACCATGGAATCAAGCTGATTTTGAGGGCTGGTTGTCTGTTCTTACTCGGAAGGTCTCTCTCTCTCTCTCTCTCTCTCTCTCTCCACCTTCTTCATGCCATTGTAGTTATCTGTGCTAGTACTTGTACATCTCTAATTATCCTTTATACTACAATTCTCATATGATAGGGTGTGGGAAATAGAGAAGCAGTGTGGCAGCGTCGATACTTATGCTTAGTCGGGCCTTTCCTCTATGTACTTGAGAGCCCTCGCTCCAAATCTTACAAGCAGTATATCAGGTTTTAAAGTTAAATCTTCGATATTGAGCTATTTCTGCACATCTAACTGAGCTAGTAGTTTTAAGGATTCTAATTGAAGTCGACCCAGTAAGATTCTCGCACATTTCTTAACAAGCCAGAATTCTAATAATTCTGATCAATAGGTTGCTACCAGATGATACCTATCGTCCTTTATATTGGCTTTTATATTAGTAACACCACTATTGGTTTTTATATTAGTAATACCATCCTGTGTTTCTTATCCGGAAAAAAAAAAAATCAATTGGCTGCTACCAAGAAATTCTTCTGGGAATTTTTGTTGTGGTAACTTGAGGTCTATAGTCATCCTTGAATTTCTGTTTCCAAACACACCGACACTTGAAGTTATAGTCTTGTTGAACTCTTTTGGATTTTCTTTGCATCATCTTTTCGTACAGGGAGGCTCTTTTTACTTTTCATTTGACAGTTGTTTATGTCACGTGCGTGTGTGTTTTATTTGTGTGTTTTTGTTTTTATTTTTCTTTATTTTATTAATTTATTATTTAGTAAGAAACAATACACTAATGTTAGAAAGTTGAAAGATTACAAAAACAGGGAATGAGTTATCCCCACAAAGCTAGGAAAACCTAGATTCTACCATTACAACACAGCCCAAACTAAACTCACTACTCCGAAGTTCTCAACAAATCAGCAAAAGCAAAACGGTAATACTCCTCAACACTCTCCTACCAAATAGTTACCCCGAATTTCATTCTATCCCAAATCTCCTCCAAATTTGCTTTAGCTTCAAAAGTATGCTGATTTCTTTCATCCGAAACAAAGGATAGGCAAAATAGCACTATTCCATATTGCATAACAACCTTCTTCATTCGCCTCTAAAATTCCCCAACTGATCAATGGAAAAATCACGACATTTTTTAGGAGTAGCCCAACGTAACTGACAAATGTGGGATAATGTTTTTCATATTGATCAAAAGAATGATACAGAATGTATAACAAAACAGAGACTAAACTTTCTAAGAAAGATAATTAAAATATTAAATATTCTCCACTAGTAGCTGTACAACCAGCTCTAAAGTGTTTTTTCCACTAACGATGAGCTGAAAGTATGTTCTCCATCTAACAATGAGTTGTACAATCAGCTGTAATATTCCTCTAATTCTGACAATAACTTGTATTAGCCCAGAAGCGTCCGCCATTTTTTCAGTGTAAACTTACAATGATGAAATAAGTGATCTTTATTTTCCCCAGAGCTCTTACACAGAAAACCGCTTGATAGGGCCTTCTCCTTTGGAGCATATTATGCACATTGACCCTCCCCAATGCTATCAACAACATGAAAAACAATTTTGTAGGGGATCAGAGACTTCCACACCAATTGATCAGGAATAAAATCTTCAGAAACATCCGAATCCCTCAAACTACTGAAACAAGATTTGCATGAGAACTCTCCATTTTTGTCCGACAACCAGTCCCTCCTATCTTTTGCGTTAAGGCATAAATTGGAACAAGCTTGGCCTTCCATCTCCACTGATTCACCCGCCTATCTTTGATTATGTTACTTATGTGTTGTATCTATATGAGAAGGTTAACTTTACCTTTTCGGTATAGTCTTTTGTTACTCGAAGATATTGAAGAAGATTGTGAAGAGCTGTGGGATAAGGTTAAGAATTGGATGGCATTGTGATAAGAAGCAAAATTCGTAATGAAAAATAAAAAAATGCAATTGACTTAGAGGATAAGATATTCTCTAAAGATAATACAAACAGAAAAAAGAAAATTTTAAAAAAGAAATATAAAGTCAATGAGGCATAGAGCATCATGAATGCAAGATGAGAAAGTTCTAATTAAATATTTATTTTTTACTTTTGAGGTATTGGGTTTCATTGATATATATTTCTCCTTTTGTAGTTTACGTGGAAAACAGATATCTCGCGTTTCACCAGAACTTGTTGGTGATGCAGATCATGTACTGGCTGTTCGTGATAGTGCACGTTCGGACAACAAGGTTACTCCTGCATGTTTATCATTTAAGACAGACCATATCATTAGCTGCATTACACTATCAGCATTGAGAAAGTTGTTTGATATCACTTTATTCCTTCCAAATAGATTGTCGAGGATGTAAATGCACTCATATTGCAATGCGAATCTGATGATTCAAGGAAGACTTGGCAGAGCCGCTTGCAAGGGGCTATCTATCGTGCATCGGTAAGCCTTTGTGAAAGTTTTAGACTTTTTTTTCTTTTTGATTCGATTTCCTAAATTTTTGGTTTCTCAGAAGATGTCCTTTCACCTGGAAAGTAGTTATCTTCTTTATTTACCAGGTCCTACCCATAATTGACCACCTAAATTCCAACTTCTAAATTTTATTTTGATCATCTTTTTGGACAAAATTATAAGGGATAAGGAGGGAAGGGGATGAGACTCTGTTTCAGTTGCTTTCTTTAAGTACAATACTTGGAGTTGTACATGCACCTTTCCAGGCTTTCCTTCTTACTCTATAACTGAGGCTAGTCTCCATCGGATTCCTAAATGTGTTAGATTGATTAACATGCTTTTACTTCTGAAAGATCACAGGGTGCCATCGATATCTTTTTGAAATAGAAACTTGTACTTCCTCTCTTTGATAGGTGAACGACTTTTATTGAATAAAACGAACACACAAAAAGGGCTGTGGCTCAAGCAGAAAAGCTGTATCTTACCCAAAATGTCTAATACCTAAAAGAATGGCACCTCATGAGTTCTGATTCAACCTTTAAGTTGAAATTGGCAGAAGTCAACCAGTTAGATAGTCACTAGTGGTAAAAATCAATCTTGGTAGAGGATGAACTGTAAAAGAAAGGGATGGTGAAAAGCTTTCATCTTGAGTTATAAGTATTTAGACCAGGAATTTAGAACAGAGATCAAAAGTTTCCAGCTAAGTATTGTCAATGGAGGTCAGACTCTTAAGGTGGTGGAAAGGAACATGGTTGGTGAATTCGCTATTATGATGGAGTTAGGGGGCAGGATGGTTGAGTGGATGTCTAGATGATATTGTGACGTTGAAAGAAAAAAGGACTTTTATCAAGAAATTCAGAGACAACTCGTACGTGCTGATAATGGAGATTCAGGAGAACAACATGGACACTTTCCTTAGTATTGTGAAAATCCAAAATGGCCATTTCTAGCAGTTAGAGTGGTTCAATCAGATCCAACTTTTCTACTTATTGGATGGAATTTTCGTTTTCATTGAAACTTGAATGAGAGGGAATTTACAAGCTATGGGGATTTATCTTACTGGATCAGATTACTATTTTTGATGATGATGAAGATCAAAGATTATTGTCCTCAGATTGCTCTTCGGGTTTCTCTTGCAAATCTGCCTTTGACATTATGCGATATGAAGAAGCGCTTGAAGATTTTAATTTACACAAATTTGTATGGAAAGGTCTAGCACCATATAAAGTGAAATTCTTTGGCTGGTCTTTGGGAGTTGGAAGTTAAATAGTCAAGAGAACCTCCAAAGAAGAAGACCTTATCAAAGTATTTCTCCTAACTAGTGTGTGATGTGCAAAAGTTATACGAGGAATCTTCAACTCATCTATTTCTTCAGTGCGATTTTTCTCTAAGGATATGGTGGAGGGTTTGTGCTGAATTTGGCTTCTGGTGGGTAATCCCGAGTAACATCTTGTCATGGATTCATTAGGCCGCTGACCATCATTGGAAAGGATGCAGGAAAACTCTATGGAAATGCGCAATATGGGCATCCTTGTGGACTATTTGGAGTGAAAGAAATTCCAAAGTCTTTAATGAGGTTTATGGCTCTATAGATAGTTCTTGGAAAAGAATTCAGTTGTGGGTAACAGTTTGGGTTAAGGAACAAAAAGATTTTAGGGATTTTTTGTTTTCTGATCTGCGTATTGGGTGGTCGAACGTGTACTAATATTATGTATATCTTTTAATTCTCTTTCTTTGGGGACTTCTTGTCCCCTTGTATTTCTCCTCTTTTTTAATATATAGTTACTCGTTTCTACTAAAAAAAAAAGGTGGCTGATTGAAGTCAAACAACAATCTGGGAGGAGCATAAAATCTTAGGCAGGAATAGATGGGTCGGAGTGTTAAGAATTCCATTAAACTGGTGGAATCATCATGTTTTTAAGGTGATTGGTTACAAGCTATGAGGTCTCTTGAACGTGGCACAAGAGACCATGGATTCCTTGCTCCTTTCATACGCGAAAATTAAGATTCAAGGCCTTACAGACAGATTTGTTCCTTCGATTCTGGTATTACCATCCAGTCCAAGCTTCAATCAAATTTAGAATTTTTGCCCTTCAAGAAATCCCTTCACCGACCGAAGTCGAGAATGGAGGGGTATGTCGGTGGGGAGAGGAGAACTGGGAATTTTTAGAACCAGCAGCAGCAGCAGCAATTAAACAGCTGGACCAGCGGTGAGGGGTACAGGACAAGCGAACCAGAAATGCACCATTAAGTGGAGGACCAAGTGGCGGTGTGTAGAACCTAAACTTCTAGCAGGTGAGGTGGCAGATAGATTACCTCCCAATATCTCGGTCTTGGAGAAAAGCTCTTTGGGGGACTGCACCTAGCTTGGGCAACCTGGAAAAAGTAGGCAGCATGAGGATTCCACAAAAAACTGCGACAAGATGGGCTTGGTTGGCTACTTTAGCGGCCATGGTGGTTGTGGTGCGAACTCAAAGTTGGAGATTGCAATAACAGACAAACCCTATGCACTAAGCGGAGATGTAATACCTTAAGAAAGTAAAAAAGAGGAGGTAAAGACAGCTGTTATATCGAAGGAGATTGTCAAGCTCCTTAATATTTTATTTCCACTAGGGTCGGTCTGCCATAGTTGTCCTTATTATAATCAAAGTGGAGAGCAAGAGGTTTGCACCAAAAACAGTTTCTCACCTTTAGCAGAAGTGGGTGACGCTATGGACCCAGAGGAGGACTTGCAATAGGCCTGCACCAAAGCCCATACAGCAAGAAATGCCCCAATCAGCCCCCGCACAAATCCAACCTCAGATGTTACATGTGCAAGCCGAATCTTTTCTCTTGAAATAAGGAGGAGGAGTTGGCAAGGTGAGGAAAGATAAGGCTGATTCTGAACCCATTAGGGTCCCTAACAAATGGGTTAGTGTAGGGAAATACTTAAAACGATTAAAGCCCAAAGAAAAAAAACTTTTGTTTAGGGCCGTATACAGAGTTGGAAAAACTTTATGTCCAACAGGAGAAAATCTGGACTTCATGAGATGACTGTTCTGACCAAAGATGAGGCTGTTGTTGAGCGAGCAGACTTCCTTTCTTCTTCTCCGATCTCAAAGTCTATTTTAGAGATCGAACAAAAAGGTCGTCGCTTGTAGAGTAGGATGATTTTGAGAGAAGCAATTTGGTAGAGCAGTTTAATGAAGTTGTTGATGCCGAGATGGAATTTGATGGTCAATTGGTCTTAAGTCCTGATCCTTTGTCTGATATATCAGAACAATGTCAGAGTTCAAGGCCAGAAGATGATTATAATCCAGAGGATAGCTTGGATGGGGTTATTTCTTTGTTTGAAGACTTTAATAATAGGTTTATTGTAAACGAACATTGTATAGAGCCTATAAGCTATAAGTTAACGAAGTGTCCCTTCTTGTTAATAGTGCTTCCCTAGTCAATATAGTTCATCCTGTTGAGATTGAGGGACATGCGGTGAATGTAGGGGCTTCTTTGGTGCAGTGGACGGGCATTTGTGATCTGCTGAATAAAAGAGGACTAGAATTGGTTCCAACAATTAAACAGCTAGGTAACCAGGGTACGGCTAGACGAAAAGGGAAACAAAGGGAACTTCATTCAACGTAAATTATGAAAGATGTGAGTCCCGGAGGGGAAATGATGGTAATCCATGAAGATATTTTCTTGGAATGTAAGGAATGGCTCTTTAGAGAAACAGAGGGCTATTAAGGAGGTTATTTGCAAAGTAGATCCTGGTATTGTTGTTCTGCAAGAAACTAAAAGGGAAGAGGTAGATAAGAGGTTTGTCGGTAGTATTTGGCGCTCTAGGTTTAAAAGGTGGCTGGTTTTACCTTCGATAGGTAGAGCAAGCAAAATTTTAATTGTTTGGGATGTTAGAAGAATGAAAGTCAACAACACATTGTTAGGAGATTTTTCAGTTTTTCTCCTTATGGAAATGGAATGTTTGGATAGCTGGTGGCTCACTGGGGTTTATGGCTTTAGCAATTTTGGTCCTAGAACTCAGTTTTGGGATGAGTTGGCCGGTCTCTGGAGTTTTTGTTGGGATAAGTGGTTTTTTTTTTGGAGGGGGGGGGGGATTTCAATGTGGTGCGAAGAGTACAAGCGAAATTCAATAGTTTCAGTAACACTAGAAGTATGTTGAGCTTTGATGATGTAATTAGGGATATGGACCTAAGAGATCCTTCCTTGAGCAATGGCCAATTCACCTCGTCCAATTTCAGGGAACAACTAATTTGTTGTTGTTTGGGTAGAATTTTGTATTGTGGAATGGGAAGCTCTTTTCCCCTTCATTAGATAAGAGATGGAGGTTAGAGTTGTCTCCGATCATTGTCCAATGATATTGGACTCAACACCAACCCGTTGGGGACCTACCCTTTTTCGTTTTGAGAATATGTGGCTAGAGCATAACAACTTCAACAAAGAATTTGCAAGATGGTGGAATGAGACCACCACCTTGGGGTGGGAAGGATATAAATTTTTGAACAAATTAAAGAGCATTAAGGAAAAGCTGTAAAGGTGGAATATAGAGGTGTTCGGGGACATGAGGTTGGTCAAATAGTCATTACTTACAAGAGTTGGGGAGCTGGATGCTTTGGAAGGTTCCAGGAAGTGGAATGATCAACTAAAACAAGAAAGACTTTTTTTTTGATAAGAAACCGAGAGTTTGTGAAAGAAATACAAGAAAGACTTGCCATCCAAAGCGAACTAGAAGAAGTTCTTTTCAAGGAAGAAAGGTCTTTACGAATGAAATCGAAGTTTATTTGGGCTAAAGAAGGAGATGCAAATACAAAGTTGTTCCATAAATTGATGAACGCTAGAAAGTCCAAGAATTCTATCACTAGATTGGAGTTGGAAGATGGTAGTTCTGTCGATAAGGAGGAGGATATTGTGAAGGTAGGATATTGTGAAGGTGGTGCTAGGGCTTTACCGCTCCTTATACAAAGCAGCCAGTTTGGAATTTAGGAGTATTGAGGGTGCCATCCAATTCCAAATCTTTTTATGGAATGGTAGAATCACTGTTTGAAGATGAGGCGCTAAAAAAAGCCATTTTTGAGTGATGGAAATAAAGCTTCTAGTTCGGACGGGTATACTTTGGCAGTTTTTCAATCACAATAAGATGTAATAAAGCAAGATTTGATGAAGGTGTTACATGATTTTGGCAGAGATGGCATTGTAAATGGGATGACAAATGAGACTTATAGTTGTTTGATCCCAAGAAGGATGAACTCCTGTAAGGTCAAAGACTTCCGGCCTATTAGTCTAGTTACCAGTTTGTACAAGATTATTTCCAAGATTTTATCTCTCAGATTAAAATATGTGCTAAAAGACATTACTACGAAAAGATAGGGTGCTTTTGTGGTGGGGAGACGGATTTTAGATCCCATTTTGATAGCAAACAAAATTGTGGAGGTTTACAAGAAGCTGGGAAAATCAGGAATTGTTTTTAAGATTCACTTTGAAAATGCATATGGCTATGTGGAGTGAACTTTTTTGGACTGTGTAATGGAAAAGAAAGGCTTCGGTTCTGTTTGGAGGAAATGGTTTCTTTTTCCATTTTTATCAATAGAAGACCAAGAGGAAAGTTTGACGGTTCAAGAGGGCTAAGGCAAAGGGATCCTTTATCTCCATTCTTGTGTACGTTGGTAGTGGATGTGCTTGGAAGATTAGTTGATAAAGCCAAGTCTTGTGATGTAGTTAAGGGGCTCGTTCTGGGAATGGATGGGGTGGAGGTTTCTTATTTGCAATTTGCAGATGATACCTTTTTCTTTTTAGAAGCGGACAGAGATAAGTTCACTAATCTCCTAAAGATGTTGGAAGTCTTTTGCTCAATTTTTGGTCTGCGAGTTAATATGGCAAAAAGTACACTGTTGGGTATTAATGTGGATGAGGATTACTTATATTTTATGGCGGTTAATTCAGGTCGTGAAGTTGGAAGCTGGCCAATAAAGTATTTGGGAACGCCGTTAGGTGGTAATCCAGGGAAGGTTGATTTTTGGGAGCCTGTGATGGCTAAAGTAGCAAAAAGATTAGGTGGGTGGAAGAAAGTTTTCCTTTCAAGGGTGGTAGACTCACACTTATTCAATCCGTGTTGTCGTCCATCCCGATATATTGCTTGTCTTTATTTAAAGCCCCTTGTAGGGTGGTCGAGGTATTGGAGAAATTAATACAAGATATCTTTTGGGAAGGTAGTGATCATTTAGGTGGAGAACATTTGGTGGCCTAGGATGTGGTTTGTTGTTCAAAGACGCAAGGTGGGCTGGGTATTGGTAAAGTTTCTGATAGAAATAAAGCTCTTTTAATGAAGTGGCTACGGAGGTTTCCTAATGAAACGAATTCTTTGTGGTATGAAGTCATTAAGAGCAAGTATGGGCTTAATCCAAACAACTGGGACATTGCAACGGCGAGTAGAGTGACTCTTAGACGTCCTTGGAAAGCCCCATTTCTTCTCTCTACGAAAAGTTTTTTCAGCTTGTGGCCTTTAAATTAGGAAGGGGAAAAAGGATCAGATTTTGGGGAGATAGTTGGGTCGGAGGGGACTCCTTTGCAGCAGCTTTTCCTTCTTTATTCAGAATGTCCTCTTAAAAGGGAAGATTTATTTCAGAGTTTTATGAATGTCCAGGTCCAGACCAGACCCAAGTGACTCTAATAGCTGGAATTTTCATTTCTGGAGGAACTTGAATGTCAGAGAAGTTCCTCAGCTGCTAGATCTTATTTCACAACTAACATTGTTAGTAATATAATTACCTACCTAGCATCTTTACTAGAGTTTCATGCCTCAAAGATTGGAGGATTTAACTGGAGGTCAAGTTAGAAAAAAAATAAAAAACAAAAAACAGAAGAACAAAAGAACAAAAGAAAGAGGAGGAGCAAGGAGAAATTTGAAAAGTGTTGATTAGTTCTCTGTCCTAAAGATTTTATATTTTGAACTATGGTACAAAAAATTATTGTGCTAGTTTCTTCAGTTATGCTGAAGCCACTTGATAAACAACTAAAGTTAAGAAATTTATATTGTTATGTAAATGAAATCTGTTTTGATGAGGAACCATGTGATTGTAATCTCATAAAAACTATAATTGGGCACAACTTCGTTGTACTACAGGGAAAATGAATAAGAAAGATTTTACAAAGATTTTTATGCAGGGTTCTGCTCCTATAACTAGTCTGTCTGAGACTTCATCAGATTCTGACGATTCAGAAATCGAGCTTGATGACAATGATGAAGCAGTTGGTCCACTCGAGATGGAGAAAATATTTATCACTGGTGTTCTTGATGAGTTGAAGTTTGGCTTCAGTTATAGTTATCAGGTAACTTTAAACTTGTACAGATATGAGCTGCATTGCAATGGACAAATCTGACAGATGTATTGCTCTGTTGTAGCATGACCACGATTTCTTTAAAGTGCTCCTAACAGAAGAGATCCGCTTGTTTGAATTTCGAGCTATTGGTGGTCAGGTGACATGCTGTTGATTTATTTATTTATTTATTTTTATTTTTTCTGTTCCAAGTAGTTTTTATTTTTCTCACTCTTGAAGGGTTTTCTTTTTTGGATAATAGGTTGAGGTCTCCATAAGAGCGAATGATATCTTTATTGGCACAGTCTTGAAATCTTTGGACATTGAAGATTTGGTTTCCTGTAGCAATGTGTCTCAACGGTGTTATCTTGCTAGATCTTTTATGGGGAGTGCAGATGCATATTTAACCTTTGATGATGAGAGGAATCAAAGTGTTGACAACAGTGACATAGAGACAAGTGAAGGAGATGATAAGTTCTATGAAGCACCAGAGAATTTGGCTGATTCTGTTGATTATCCAATGAAGTCACCACGAACCCTCTCAGGGAATCTGAGTAGCCAAAAGTTGCTCAAATCTGAAAGTCTGTCATATAAGCTCCCTAGTTTTACTCATATTCCTGGTCTACTCCCTCAAGGTGTCCTTCAAACAACCGAGGAAGTTCAGCACACTGATATAATGGATAGTTTTGTGACAGCTCAATTAGTCATCTCTGACCAAAATTCTCGTACATATAATAACGTAGATAAGAAGGTTGTTGTGCTTCTTTTTATTAAGTTCTGACTATAGTTTAATACATGGTATTTTAAATACTTATTCAAAAAGTGTTATTTCAGGTCACTATCACCCTAGCTACCCTGTCATTTTTCTGCCGTAGACCCACAATTCTTGCCATTATGGAATTTGTTAATGCCATTAACATCGAGGATGGCGGCCTTGAATCTTTCAGTGACAATTCCTCTGGAGCAGTTGTAAAACATGGTATCCCTAGAGATGATGTGATTGACGATCAACTGTCAACAACTACCCAGGAGGCTGTTGTTAAAGGTTTGCTAGGAAAGGGGAAGTCTAGAATTGTATTTAATATTACACTGAACATGAAGCGTGCTCAGATTTTATTATTGAATGAAGATGAAACCAAGCTTGCAAGTCTTTCACAAGATAATTTGCTCACGGATATTAAGGTTCATTTATCTTTACTCTCCTATAATTCCAACGTTTTATTTACATTTTCTTTGGTATAGATCTATTCTGATAATTCTTACGGAAATTTTGTTTATTTTTATTACTTTTAAGGTGTTCCCATCATCTTTTAGTATCAAGGCATCCCTAGGAAATCTGAGAATTAGTGATGACAGTCTTCCAGAAGATCATATGTATTTTTGGGCTTGTGATATGAGAAATCCCGGTGGCAGTTCATTTGTTGAGGTACTCTCTCTCTCTCTCTCTCTCACACACACACACACGCACACACACACACATACACATCTGTATAGAAGTTTGCAAAAGGAGAGACAAACTTCTCTGAACAATGTCAAGTTTGCACGAATAAATAAATCTTGCAAAAATTCGTGTTTGTGTTTGATACAAAAAATAAGAAAAATATTGTGTTACATGATCATTAGAAAGTTGCTTTCCCTGATTCTTATTGGTCAAATTAGTTGATAACCTCCAGTGGCTGGAAGTGCAGTGCAACTTCGTATGAATGCTGCAGAAGGCTGTAGAAAAGTTCCATTAGTTTATTTTCTTAATATACCCTTGTCCATATCCTTAACATGGTGATTCTATGTTGACCTTGTTTGATCCTCGTCATCATCATCTTCTTCTTCTTCTTTAATTTCTTATTTTCTTCTTGTTCATGCTATTTGACTTAAACAGAAAAATGGCCAATCTGTTGTGCATACAATTAGGTGTTGTGGGTCATGGGTGTTTTTTTTTTTCTTCATTACAGTTTTTTTTTCACTTGTTATCATGCAGTTGGTTTTTACATCATTCAGTGTTGATGATGATGACTACAGAGGCTATGAGTATAGCCTCTTTGGAGAGCTTTCGGAAGTACGCATTGTATATTTGAATCGCTTCATACAGGAGGTAAAGTAATAATAGATTCTGTGAATTGAATCGCTTCATACAGGAGGTAAAGTAATAATAGATTCTGTTTTCACATACTTATTTTTATTCTACTCATATGTATCTGAAATGCCACATAGGTTGTTAGTTACTTTATGGGTCTTGTTCCCAATGATTCGAAAGGAGTGGTCAAACTAAAAGATCAACTAACAAATTCAGAGAAGTGGTTTACAACTAGTGAAATTGAAGGATCAACTGCTGTGAAGTTGGATGTTTCTCTTAGAAAGCCCATAATATTAATGCCCCGAAGAACTGACAGCCTTGAGTAAGTTCATGTTGTTTATTTAAACTCAATGTACTATAAATCCTGCTAGTAATTTCCTTTTCTTGTGACTGCATTTATAGCTTTTCCATATCAGTGATGTGTCATTTTTTTTTGAATTTCTGAATAACAGCTACTTGAAGCTTGACATTGTTCATATAACTGTTCAAAATAACTTTGAATGGTGTTTCGGAAGTAAAAGTGAAATTAATGCAGTGCATTCGG
>JXTB01000299.1:477124-520087 GCA_002914805.1 Parasponia andersonii
ATGTAACCCCTAGGTAAAAATTCGTAGTCCAACAACATTAGAAAAGATGATTTTCTTTTATTGATTGGTGAATGCCTCTAGGGTTGTTCTTTTAGTTAATACCTTCAAGTTTCTCATTTTAAAATACCCTAAGTGCACTTCATCATTCTGTCTGGGAACAGGCTTAACCACAATTGTTTAAAGCTTTCGCTTTGCAATTTTTTAAAATTTGAAAGATTTAGTCACATCATACACTATCTAGTTATTTCAGCATCTAATGATTCTATATAATGTGGCTCTTTTTCTTTTTTTTCCCCCCCTTGGATATATATGATCAACATGATGTCAGACTGTGATCTGTTTTATAAATATTTTTTTTTGGGATTTGAACATTTGGATAGTCATGTTATATGTTGCTTCGTAGTTTCTGCTTGAAATAATAAAGATAAATAACTTCATTGGTTTCATGTTTTGACAATACCTATAAACACTAGTAGAAATTTGAGAAATTTGAGTCAAAAACCGAAAAATAAAGCAATATAAATATGACCTTTAATGTGCATATGCTGTTACAGGCTTCTTTTGAAGGGGGATACTACTGAGATGAATGCGAAAGCCCTTGGTTTGACCATGGAGAGTAATGGCATCAGAATTCTGGAGCCTTTTGATACCTCTATAAGCTATTCAAATGCTTCGGGAAAGACCAATATACATGTATCTGTTTCAGACATTTTCATGAATTTTTCATTCAGTATTTTAAGACTGTTTTTAGCAGTTGAAGAGGACATTTTGGCATTCTTAAGGATGGCAGGAAAGAAAATGACTGTGGTCTGCTTCCAGTTTGACAAGGTTGGGAGGATAAAAGGTATTTTTGCACACTGTAAGATTCTATCTTTGTATTAATGCAGAAAATACTACCTTTGCTTGCTTGACTGATTGTTTGGTTCTGACACTTCAGATCCCTACAGTGACCAAATATATGCCTTCTGGAGACCTCATGCACCTCCTGGTTTTGCAGTTCTTGGCGACTATCTGACACCATTGTCAGTAAACTGTTAGCACTGTTTTCTCTGTAGTTCTTGGTACCATATTTTATGGTTTCAATACTTACATATTAGTCTCCATGTAATAGGGACAAGCCACCTACAAAAGGAGTTATTGTAGTGAATTCCAATTATACAAGAGTCAAGAGACCAGTCTCTTTCAAATTGATCTGGCCGCCTTTAGATTCTGGAAACATTTCTGATAAGGATATAAACAATGTTACTTCATTGGCAAATGGTGCCCTTCATGACGGAGAAAGCTGTTCCATTTGGTTGCCTGAAGCTCCCAAAGGTTTTGTTGCAGTAGGCTGTGTGGTTTCCTCTGGAAGAACTCAACCGCCAGTGTCTTCTGTTTTCTGTATCTCAGCTTCATTAGTTTGCTCGTCTTCCTTGAGGGACTGCATTGCAATCAAAACTGCCAACTTGTATGTGATATTTTTTTCAGACGAATTTATTGTTGAAGATTATTTGTTAAAAGGTGTCGGTGCATTAATAATTTATAGTTTGGGCAGATATTATCCAAGTAAGGAAGGATTCTTATCTTGGTAATTGAGGCAAAAATCTTTGGGATTTGATTTTAGGTTCTAGACAGTTTGATATGTGTAGGTCCATGATGTCAAGCCACTGACAGCCAGCCTTCTTCAATAAACGAGTGCTTTACTCACTCTTGTATGAAATTACTGAGTTTAAAGCTTCTAAATGAGATAAGTCAGTAGTACACTAGTTTTTCTCATCTACTTAAATGTGTAATTGGCATCAGTTACTTTGAGAACCCAGGAAACTGAGGATTGTATTTACTTGATGCATGCTTTGTTAACTGTTGGTCTTGGTTATGATTTTTGAATGCTATAGTTAAGATATCTTTGTGAGTTTCATTTCCATTTTACATTTGCAGACGCATGCCAAGTATGGCCTTCTGGCGAGTGGAAAATTCTATTGGCACTTTCTTGCCAGCAGATCCCACTACTTATAACTTAACAGTTAGAGCATATGATTTACGGCACATTCTATTTGGATATCTGGAAGGCTCGTCAAAAACATCCGAGAGTTTGAATGCCCAAGCTTCTCCATCTGACCACAGCCGCCACCTCCAGTCAGAAGGACTAGTATCAAACTCAGCTTGGCATTTTGAAGCTGTTGCTAGCTTTCAGTTGATATGGTGGAATCAAGGCTCAAACTCGAGGAAAAAACTGTCAATATGGCGTCCAGTAGTCCCTCAGGGAATGGTGTATTTTGGAGATATTGCTGTCTCAGGGTATAAAATGCTTGTATATTTGCATCTCTTCCTTATAATTGTCTTTGGTATTTTAAAACAAAATTAAAGTTACATCTACTCCTTTTGAACTTAGGTACGAGCCTCCAAATAGTTGTATTGTTCTTCGTGATATTGAAGATGAAAAGCTTGTCAAAGCTCCTCTGGGTTTCCAGATTGTTGGGCAAATCAAGAAACAGAGAGGAATGGAAAGTATATCTTTTTGGTTACCTCAAGCTCCTCCTGGTTTTGTTTCTTTGGGTTGTATTGCATGTAAGGGAACCCCAAAACAAAATGAGTTCAGCACATTGAGATGCATGCGCAGTGATATGGTAACTGGGGATCAATTTTTGGAGGAGAGTCTTTGGGAGTCATCTGATTCTAAGACGACAGGAACATTTAGTCTATGGACAGTTGGTAATGAGTTGGGGACCTTTATTGTACGCAGTGGTTTTAAAAAGCCTCCAAGAAGATTTGCTTTAAAGCTTGCAGATGTACCTAGTGGTTCAGATGACACTATAATTGATGCAGAAATTGGGACCTTCTCTGCTGCACTTTTTGATGACTATGGTGGCTTGGTAAGAATTCCTATTCCAAAAGCTTTATGTGAAGTCGTTAGAAATTGTGGATACACGTGTCTTTGGAAATTTTTGTTGGTCAGGTATCTGAGCATGCTAATAAGTTTGTTTGTAAATGATTAATCAAGTAGCAATTTCTGATTTGTGCTTGACATAGATTATTTGAATGGAAAGGAATAATAGGGACCAAAAGGTGCTCGAAGAAAGGCCAAAATGTGTCCAGGACATAGTTTGCTTGAGTTTTGGTCTGTTCTCCCCCAAGCAACCAACCTACCAAATGATCTGCTCGAAACATCTGCCAATGGTTGGTTCTCCATCCTTCGATTGCCAATGGCTGGTTCTCCAATCGAGTGGATTGAATTGGCAATTTCCCCACAACCAAGTTTGTTAGTTTAGCATTTGGTTGCTGAATGAAATTCTACTATGGCAACTGTTCAACAAACATTGCTTGCTTTAAATTCTCTTGGTTAAAATTTGGCTTGACATTGAGCTCTTTTGCTTTAACTAATACCGTATGGCTCCCATAGTCATCATTGGATGTAACCTACTCTTTATTTTGTCGCATGTCTCCAACTCATAAACGACCCTGCTGCCACCCACCTCCCTATTTTGGCATGTTTGGACCGAAGCACAAAATCCCGCAAAAACACACGCACAAAAGTCCCACCTCTTGAGTCACTTGCTATTTACCAAAGAGACTATTTATTGTAATTGAAGCAATTTGGTTTAAGTTTCTGTTTTGCTTTCTTGTTACTAGGTGGATGATCGCTAGCCCTTGGCATAGTTCATTGTTTCTTCTTCTTTTTCTTTTATGAAGTTTCTTGGTTTGTATTGAAGAAAAAAAATGACAGCAGCTGTTTCCCTGATGATTTGATCGTTGAATATGTCAGATGGTCCCGTTGTTCAATGTGTCTTTAAGTGGAATAGGGCTCAGTTTACATGGAAGAAGGGACTATTTGAATTCAGCCGTCGGCTTCTCTTTTGCTGCTAGATCATACAATTATAAATATGAATCTTGGGAGCCTCTTGTTGAACCAGCGGATGGATTCTTAAGGTAACTTCTCTTATTTCTGGTGAACTTGTTTAAAACATTTAGCAAACATTTGATTGCAATCAAACCTAAAAAATTGGTTGACTGTTGAGGATTTTATATAGTACATTCTGTTTTTGTGTACTAGTTTTCATAATTAATTTTTCACAAACCGTTTTGTTGGATAAAATTCAATTTAAACAACTGTTAGGCTACCTAGTTTACAAGTAAATTAGTCATTACGCTCATTCTCCATTACTTTATGAGATTGTTATGTTTTCTTCGTATTAAAAATGTGTTTTGAAGATAAGCAAGGGGAAGATTGAGGGGGTAGGATAAAGGGAGAAGTTTATTATCCTTTTCTTGGTAGAGAGGACGTTTGGATTCGAGAGGGAGAAAGATAAACTTAAAACCCTTCTATGAATCACGTCCTTCATCTGTCAAATTCTGCAAAGTTCAGTTGGAGTTAGAGGACCCTCCATCCTTTCTTATTGTTCACATGCTCCTGAAATTCCTATTTGCACTTGTCCACCCTTATCTTCTTTCATCACATAAACTAAAGAGGAGACAGATTAGTGTATTGCTTTATATCTATTTATTCACAGGTCCATTTTTTGTTATCAAGCAGAATTAAAATTGAGGAGAACTTGTTAGTATCTTCCTTATATAATGTGTGTTTTACTTGGTAATTTTTCTCTGTGGTAGTTCCATTGTCTCAGTTGTTACTTTTTGGATCCTTTCCTATCTAAAACAACAAAAGTTCGTATCCACTTTGCAAATTCTGTGGAAGTCTAAGTGATGTAGGATAAGATAGAAATTAGAAAGAAAAGAGGTAGAAGAGCAAATAGTGATAGAACTTAGGCAGAAATAGGAGAATTGGTAGAAGAGTAATAGAACTTGGACAGAAATTTAGAGAAAAAAATCTAACAATTCAATATTCATTCATTCAATCATAGTTTGAAAAACAATTACACAGCTAAGCCTATTTATAGATAGGCAATTGGACACAATTAGGAAACAAGACGCATTCTAAAAACTGATAGAAACGGAAAACTTAAAACTAGTTACTCAAAATTAAAATAAACCTAATAATTAAATAAAACCTAAATAACATTAATAAAAAAAATAATAATTTAAAGGTTCTTAGGGACTACGACAAGGAGATCTGTTGTCTCCATTTCTATTCATTTTAGTGGCTGATGGGTTGGATAGGATGGTGGAGCTGGCTAAAATGAGGGGTTGGTTACTGGCTTGGTGATAGGTAGAGAGAGAGTTGAAGTCTCACATCTTCAATTTGCAGATGACACCCTGTTTTTTATTAAGCCGAAAGAGGATATTTAAAACAATTTGGTTCGTTTGCTAGATGTGTTTTGTTATGCATCAGGCGTGAAAATAAATATGGAAAAAAGCATTCTTTTTAGGTATGAATTTGGATGAGAGTCTGATAAACTTTCTAGCAAACTCTGTTGAGCGTTCGGCGGGGTGTTAGCCTATAAAATATTTGGGCTTACCTTCAGGCGGAAACCCTTTGCGAGCCGATTTTTGGGAACCAGTTGTAGCGAAAGTGAGTAAAAGATTAGATGGCTAGAAGAAAGCGTATGTTTCTAGAGAGAAGAGAGGGGGGGGGGGGCAGGTTAACCTTGGTGCAATCTGTACCGGCGACCCTTCCAACCTATTTCCTATCTTTATTTCGAAACCCTAAAAGAGTAGCAGATGATACCTAAAAGAGAATGAGGGATTGTTTCTGGGAAGTTATGGAAATTTGTTTGTAGTTGTTCTAAGGAATTTCTTACACATATCCAATCAGGTTCTAGGAGGATCCTTGGATTGGTGATTATATGTTGGCTGAGCATTTCCAGTTGTTATACAGGATAACAGAAGCTAAGAATACAAGTATCTCTTCACTCAGACAACATGATACAACTAATATAGCTAGAAGATTCTCGTTGGATAGGCGCTTCTTCAGAAATCTAAATGAGAGAGAGTTGGAGGAGATATCTAGCCTTTGTAGCTAGAATCGATGAACAAGAATGAAGGGATTCCTGACAAAAGGGTGTGAAAGTTAGACAGCTCATGAGTGTTATTTTCTAAATCTTTGTTTTCAGAGATTGTCAGGGTTGAAACTCCTTTCCTTTCCTATTCCTTTATTTGGAAATCGTGTTCTCCTATAAAAGTGTTCTACTGGTTACTAGCTCTAGGCAAGTTGAATACACATGAGGTTCGTCAAAAGTGTAAACTTTATTTTCATTATCCCTTGGGTGGTGTGTTATGTGTGGGCAGAGCAATGAAGGTTGGAATCATTTATTCATCCACTGCCCTTTAGCATCATCATTATGGTCAAGAATGCTTCTTGAGTTTGGGGTCTAATGGGTTTGGCCAAAGGATTGCCAGAATGTTCTCCTTCATGCTTCTGGGATTATTTACAAGGAAAAAAGGAGGAAAAAGCAATGGAATATGGCTGTTATAGCTATTTTTTGGTCAATTTGGATGGAGAGGAATAAAAGAATTTTTGATGATGCTAAAGAGGATCTGAACTCTATATAGGAGGAAGTAAAATATTTGGCTACCTTGTGGATCTGAACTCTAGATTGGTCTATATGGATGTAGTTCTTTGTTTAGTTTTGTTTCCTTTTTAGATGATGTCTTATCATCTTATCTTGATGTAACCTTTGTTTTGCGATAAAATTTCTATTGTTTCCTATTAAAAAATATATATATATATTAAAAACCTAATTATACTAGTATGTTCCGTATCAATCTCCTGGGGTTCGGGAACTCGACTACAACGAGTTAAAGAATAGTTGCACAAATTTCCTCATTACTTAAGACCAATATCATCATCAGCAGCAGCTTCCAATATTTAGCGGCAATAAGATTAGCATTATCATAAAAAATTTCATCATCGTCGTCGTCGTCGTCATGATGTAAAGAGAGTGTGCATTAAGGACTCTGAGAAGTAATGTGTCGTTTGGCATGACAATTGTGACATTCAATTTGAGAACCTGGTGAACAAGAATTAGACGGAGTATTTTTATTCTTGTTCTAACGAGGTTTCACAAAGGTGGAAGTAGAAGTCATTCCACTAGTAGTTTGGGAAACTGGCAGAAGCACAAGTGTGGAATAGCTTGGACAAGGAGCAGCTGAAATTCCTTGATAGGATGATAATGTAAAAAGGTACTCTTCCATTTCTAAAGCGATCTGGTAGGTTTCCTCGAGAGAGTGGTGTGGATGCAAAAGAACTCTATTTCGAATTTCTGGACGGAAGCCATTGATGAATCTCAAAACAATGTAGGAAGATTGTTTGCGAATACCACAATGAACGGTAAATTCGTCAGTTTTTTTTTATAGGAATAAATTGGTCAAACTTGTACATATACTTACTAACAGTGCTAGTATCTTGACAAAGAAAGTCTAGAAATTGAGTGTACAATTGATCTTGATAATAAGTATTGCTTCTCTGAGTTTCAACTTCTTCTTGTCCTAAAGAGTAGTATGCCTTTAATTATAACAAGCAAGTTGATCCACTATGGTTTGTCAATATAGCAGGCCCTTTTAGTTTCATCTTAGCAAATCGAAATCTTTGCTCATCATTTAGATTATACCAATCAAAATATTCATCCATAACAGCTAACCAATCTAGAAAAACAGAGGCATCTAAACGACCATCGAATTCAAGAGCCAATTTTACTTTTTTAGTCGCATCAATGTTGTGAGCTCGAGGAGGCCGAGGCTGAGTATAAATAGGACAATTCAGCTAGAAAACATACTCTGTTTTGGGTCTCAAAAATAGAGGAGAATGGAGCACAATATTTCAGCTATAAAGGCTGAAAGAAAATGTAGGAAGAATGACCTGCTCTGATACCATATTAAGGCTATCAATGAAGTATATTTTTCTATATTTAATGGTACAAGGTGTAGCTGAGTATAAATAGGACAATTCAACTAGAAAACATAAATACAAAATCAATCATAAAACAGGGAGATAAGAAGATAAGGAAATAATACTAAAACAAGAAATAAATAAAATATTTGAAACCAATAATGTATCTTCTGATGTGGTCTTTGACCCCAACACTACCAACATGTTGTTCTTTTATTTTGTTTTATTTTGTTGTGTGTAATCTTAAATATTTTATACTATTTTTCCCTTACTAAACTAAAGTTTTGTATTATCCCACTAAATTTGACTTATAAGATGTTTATTGAGGCAGTCATAAATAAAATTTTTGTTAATGGTTTACTTAATTATTTAGTTCTATCAATATTAATAAATATTTTTTTTATTGTTTATATTAATTAACATTTAAATTAATTTGTAATTGTATGTAAATTATTTAGGAATTCATAAAAAAATAATTTTAAATTTAAAAAAAAATGTTTCTTTTTTGTTTTGGTTTTTGAACTAAACTAGGCCGGCCTACGATGGGCTATTATGGGCGAGCCCATCATGGTCCGCGAGCTAGCCCAGCTCATCCCACGTATAGGGCGGCCCATGAGATGGGATGGGCTGCCCTTTTCCTTTGGTAGGTTGGCCTGGCCCACGAAAATGCATGTGTTTGATAATAACTAGGGGAAAAAGAACCTGAAAATTTTCTTCTTTTCTTTGTTCCTTTTAATTTAGTTGTCTAGGAATTGTTTATACGTTCACTTCTGCGTATATTTTGAGTTCTATTGCTGATCTTTAGTCACTTCCAGGTACCAATATGATCTCAATGCTCCAGGTGCAGCTTCTCAGTTGCGTCTAACATCTACAAGGGATCTGAACTTGAATGTTTCTGTATACAATGCTAATATGATAATTCAAGCCTATGCTAGCTGGAACAATCTGAGTCATGTCCATGAATATCATGCAACAAGAGTAAATTTCTTTTGTCCCCTTTCAATAAATAGTTTCTAATTTCTACATTCAGCTATTCTCTTTGCTCTTTTTATTTTTGGTTATCATGTGTATTTTTTACTTTTCTCTTTCCTTTGTGGAACATATAATGTTAAACAGGAAACATTTTCACCGTCATCTGGTGGAAGATCTATTATTGGCATTCATCATAAGAGGAACTACTATATTATCCCAAAAAATATACTTGGCCAGGATATTTTTATTAGAGCAACTGAATTAAGAGGACTGACAAATATAATCAGAATGCCTTCAGGGGATATGAAGCCTTTAAAAGTTCCTGTGTCAAAAAACATGTTGGACTCACACTTCAAAGGCAAACTTTGCAAGAAAGTTGGAACAGTGGTGATAGTTGCTATAGCTGATGCACAGGTATTTCACTTTGATCGAATTCTTGATAATTTCTGTGTCTCCTTTTAGTTTTTACATTGTGACTATGGTTTTACTTTCCTTGTGTACACTATTTCAGTTCCCAAGAATTAGAGGGTTGACTTCCCCTCAGTATACTGTAGCAATCCGTCTCACTCCAGACATAAGTGTTGCTAGTGAATCAGTGCTTCATCAACAGAGTGCACGCACTTGTGGAAGCAGCTCAGATCCCTTGTCTACCGAGAGAGAATTGGTCAATTGGAATGAAGTATTTTTCTTCAAAGTCGATTCTCCAGTATGTAATTTTAAAAATTTGTTTGCACAATATTGTTATACTTTTCATACATTAAACTGTCATGTCCTTTACTAGCTGACTTATACAGTCCTATCCTGATGATTTTAGTTCCTTTAGTTCCACTGCATTTCTAACCTTTGTGAATTATAGTTGCAGTAAATTTTCGTCTTTTTTTATTTGATAAGAAAAAGTTTTGTTTCATTAATTAGTTAAATTGTCCTCACAGGAGGAACAAACACACACACACACGCAAAAGTTTGTAATAAAGCTTCTGTTCTAGTGTCATACTTAAATGGGATAATTATATTTTTATACCTTGTATTTTGATAATTTGTTTAGATTATTATTATTAACATTGACCTTTGAATTTAGAACTTGTAACAAATTTATACTCTCTTTGGGTTAAGCACCAATTTTGACTAATATATTTACCAAAATACCCCTTAAACTTTAAATATACTGTGTTTGAAAAACAGTTCAAGTTTAAAACTTATCTAAAATTGACAAGTATGTTTATTAATAATACTTAATATTTATAGGCTTTTTTTAAATTTTTTTTTAAAAATCTGTTCTTTTAATGATTAATTTTAATTAGATTTAAAATTCAAATTAAGTTTTAGAATATATATCCTTAAAGTGTTAAAGGGTATTTTAGTAGACTTAATGGTCAAAATTAGTATTTGACTCAGAAAAGGTATAAATTTGTTGTAAATTCGAATCTAAAAGTTAATGTTGATAATAACCAAAATACAAGGAATATTGAACAAATAGTCAAAACGCAAGGTACAAAAATGTAATTAATCCCACTTAATTCCCTAATATATGATTAAATAGGATTTTAAACTTGGATTACTAGTATTATGTACAGTGACAGCTAAAATTTATTTCGATTCAGTTATTGCTAGTCCTTTCGAGACCGTAGTTAGTGTTTGGTGCATTTATTGTCTCACTCGTGCATTTGGCTGGAGAGAAATGGAATGCTTGTAAAGGAGAAGGAATTGGTAGTATAGAAAATTGACCGACGTTCTAGAGGTCTTGAATAAGTCCAAGAACAGTCCCTTATTCCCCCCTTTCGGGGCAGATATTTTGTCTTTAGGCATGCGTCCTGTGTAATGGATTTTGTAATCTTGCAGCCATTTCAATTAACTTATCCAATTTATTTATTTTTTATTTTTTAAAGGAAAAAGAGATTTCACGGCCATAATAGAAATTCAAGACTTTAATACATCTTACGATTGATTGCACAAAACATAATGAAAGTTATGTCAATTTGTAATCCTCCAGTCCACCTGCCAATATCAACTCTATAAATCTTTGAATCTTCACTGTTAAGAATAATGTCATTCAAACAGTACTGTTTACTGCTTAATCTTAACTACACAATCTGATTTCAGTTTGTTATGTAGATTCTTCCTTTATATATATATGTGTGTGTGTGTGTGTCCGTGCGTGTGTGTTTTTGTTTTTTCTCATGTCACTCATGTCAAGTTTCCAGTAGTTAATTAAATTTACACTTCATTCTTCAGTTATACTCTTCTTAATTTCCTGATCTGTGTACGTCCATATTTCATTTTGGAGATTTGTCTTGACATCAGGACATTTGTTTCTTTAACTTTCGCATCCTCTGCACAAAGCAGCCTTCTTCTTGTTGCCATCGTTTTTCCTTTAGTCTTTATCTACTCTTCTTCTCCCTCTTGCAACTGCCTGAGATTATTCAATCGTAATTTGTGCAGGAGCACTATACGGTGGAGCTAATTATGACAGATATAGGGAAAGGTATTTCTTGGTCACTTTCGCTTAGTTCCTTCTCCATTCTCTTTTTTTCTCTCTCTTATAGGAGTGAGGGGTTTGTGAATTTGGTGTTTGAGTCGATGCACTAATTCGCCTTGTTTGCAGTGACTTTAAGATATTGTTTCTAAGATTAATTGAGTCATATATTCACCTTGTCTGGTAATTACTAATTTTAAATCAATAGGCAATGAATAATATTTAAATTATTCTCAAGTGTTTGGGTTGGAAAGTTTTGGTGCGTTGGAGTTATGCAGTGTTGGGGTAATTTGGGTAAGTTGGTTGGAAAAGAGCAAATTATCTCGTATCATGTGGCTGAGGTGAGAAATCTCTTTAAAAAGAAACTGGGGTCCCTGGGCCTTTGTTTTGAAGGCTTTAAACATATTCCATTGTCCTTGCTGTTATTGAGTTGGAGAGTCTTTATAGTTTGGTTTGTTTATCTTTGGGGAGGATCTTTTGTCCTCCTGATTGTATTTGATTTCTCACTTTAATACCTGTGCACCATGGAATATGAAGAAATAAATTAAATTTTCTTAACCGAAAGAAAATAACCAACTATGATACATATACTCCTCTTTTGTTTCTCTGTCTAGGCAAAAAAAGCATGCGCAAATGCACTCTTACGGTCTCATAGTTATGTATATGCACTAGACCAAAACAAGTGTACTGAAATTTAGATATTGCATTGTTCGGAGCAAAAGTCAAGATCAAAAGATAACTAAAGACAGTTCTCCATGGTCTTTTACTGATTCTGTAGTAACTCCAGTATATTATTTGGATTAAATGGGCCCAGGGTTTGCTAGCTCTGCAGACTTACAGTATATTGGATCAGAAACTTTCATCGAGTAACCACACTGTAGGTCATAAGCTCATGCTTGAATAATGTTTTCTCAAATCCTCTATACCTATCTATTGATAGTCTGAATTTTTACAGTTTTATGGCCTTTATTTGTTTTACTTTTCAGATTACTTTTTTCTGTTTTTATGAGACTATTTGCTCCATATTTTAGAGTAATTTACTGACAGATTTTATGGGAACAGTTGTTCCATGTTTTATGTGACTGGTTCAACTACTTGCTGCTTAGAAATGCCTATATAAGTCCTATGGTTGTAACTTGTTCTAATATGAGAAAAAATACAGAGTTTTCCTCTCTGTTCACTTCATTTCTACCTATCATTCTTTATGGTATCAGAGCTTAAAATTGGCTCTATATCCCTCCCTTCTTCAATGACTGTTCCAGCCACTTCTGAATTAGAAGTCACCAGCTGAGGGACATGTTTCCAACAACAATGGTGCAGCTGAGACCACCATTGCTGCCCTCATTACCGGATACAAACTAAATGGACAGAATTATATTGATGTTTGTGGAAGGCAAAGGCAAGGATGACTATCTCACTGGGGTTGCCACAAAACCTAACAAAGGAGATCCAAAATTCAAGACTTAGAATGCTGAAAATAGCATGGTAAAGTCTTGGTATTAATTCAATGACCAATGGCATAGGAGAAGATTTCATGCTATATGATTTTGCTCAAGAAATATGGCTGATAGCTAAATAAACTTATTCTGATCCAGAGAACATGGCTGAATCCTTTGGTGTAGAAGGCATTCTCCGTGATCTTCGTCAGGAAGATAGACTTGTAATACAATATTACACGCTCCTCACAAGGTACTGGCAGCAACTTGACACCTTTAAGAAGCATGAATGGAGTTGTCCCACTAATGCAGCAACATACAAAACGATTGTGGAGAAGAAACAGATCTACAAATTTCTTCTTGGCCACAACAAGAATCTTGATGAGGTTAGAAGCAGGATCCTTGCAACTAAACTTCTTTCAAATATTCGAGAAATTTTCTCACAAGTACGGCATGAAGAAAGTCAAAGGAGGCTTATGCTTGGACCTGGTCCAAGTGTAAACCAAATTGAATCAGTCCAAGTGTAAACCAAATTGAATCATCAGCATTAGTTGCCCGCAACTCCAACTTTCCTAGAGAGAATCAACAACGCCGCAAAGGTGGAAGACCATGGTGTGAACGCTACACGAGACCTGCACGTACAAAGGAAACATGCTGCAAAGTACATGGAAAGCTCATGGATTGGAAACTGAGTGAAAATCAAGGCAATCAACATGCACTTGAAAGTCATGGCCTGTGGCCACCAGAGAAGAAAATGGACTTGAGAACTTACCATTCAATAAAGAGGAGCTGGAACTACTAAAGAAACTAATCACCCAACAATATGCACCCTAGACAATAAGCACTGGTGCCATTGCACAACAAGGTAATCATTTCATCGCTTTGAGTTCACGTATGGAGAAATACAACCCATGGATTATAGATTCTGGTGCATCTGATCGCATGATCGGTAATTCTACTTTATTTCACTCTTTCAATCCTTGTTCTGAAAATTATATGGTGCAAATTGCTAATGGTTCAGTGTCGAAGGTGGTTGGAATAGGAACTATTATTCTTACCAAAGATTTGATTTTAAAATCAATTTGCTAGTTCCCAAGTTAACCTATAACTTATTGTCCATTAGTAAGCTTACTAAGGATTTAAGGTGCACTACTCATTTCTCCTCATCTAATTGTGATTTTCAAGATTTGGAATTGGGGAGGATGATTGGCAATGCTAAAGAATGTGCGGGGCTCTATCTTCTTTGGGGTCCTAGTAATCCTAAGGAACAAGCTCATCATGCAACTGTCTTTATTTACTCTTTCAAATCTCTCAAATAAAGAATGTGCAATTATGTTGTGGCACTTTAGATTGGGACATTCCAATTTCTAGTATTTGAGAAAGTTGTTTTTTGCTTTATTCAAAAGCATTAATCCCAAACTTTTGCAATGTGAAATCTAGCAGTTTTTGAAACATGTGAAAAGCAATTATCTCATTCAAGGTTATAAATCATCTCATCATTTTGCAAGGATTTATAGTGACATATGAGGATCTTCTAAGGTAAAAACTATATCAGGTACTAGGTGGTTCCTATCCTTCGTTGATGATTATACTAGATTGATATGAGTATACCTAATGAAAGAAAAATCTGAAGCCAGTACCAGATTTAAAGACTTCCACCCCATAATTCAAAATCAATTCCAAACTAAAATAAAAGTCTTTAGATCTGATAATGCCAAAGATTATTTCAATTCTATCCTAGGGGAATATTTCACAACTAATGGGATAATACACCAAAGTTCTTGTCTCGACACCTCACAACAAAATGGGATAGCTGAAAGAAAAAATAGACACTTGCGTAAGGTAGCTAGATATTTACTACACATGTTCCTAATCACTTCTGGGGGGAGGCAATTATGATAGCTATGAAGAAATTAGAGAGAAAACCTTCTTAGTTTACTTACATACACACCACAAAATACAATCAGGTTTTATAGAGACTTCAAGGAAAGACAACCTTTAAAAAACAACCTCTAATAGTTTACTTACATACACATCACAAAATACAATCAGGTTTTATAGAGACTTCAAGGAAAGACAACCTTTAAAAAACAACCTCTAAAAAACAGACCAAAAACTAGTCCATGAAAAACAGGGATTCCAAGTCTAAAAACAAAAAAAGAAAAATAAAACACAAACTCTAAAACAAGGAACATAAAATTGGTTGCTGAAAACAAACCAGACAGAACACCCATAAGACAAGGAGGAAAAATAAATAAAGGAAACCAAAAAAGTAGGAATAAATAATTCTGAAATTCCACGCTTCCCCTCAAGCTAGGAATAGATGTCATTCCTAGCTTAGAGATTAAGACTTCGAACTTTTTTCTTGGCAATGACTTAGTTAAAACATCAACAACTTGAGAGTTGGTGGAGGTGTAAACAAGTTCAACTATCCCTTCTTCAACCTTTTCCTTAATGAAATGCCAATCAAGTTCAACATGCTTAGTACGATCGTAATGCTCAGGATTTTTCGTAATACTGATTGTTGTTAAATTGTCGTACAACACCTTCACAGAGTTTGTAACCGTAATTCCAAATTCCTTTAGCAACCTTTTCAGCCACATTCCTTCACATATACTCAAGGCTATACCACGATATTCAGCTTCAACATTGCTTCTAACAACTACAGATTGCTTCTTACTCCTCCAAGTTACCAAGTTCCCCCAAACATAAGTGCAATATCTTGTATTGGATCTCCTGTCAGTAACGGACCCTACTCATTCAGCATCAGAATATATTTCAATTTTTCTACTGTTTCCTGTTTCAAAAACAAGCCCTTTCCTGGGGTCATCTTCAAGTATTCGAGAACTCTATAAACTACTTCAAGGTGTTCCTCATTAGGGTTGTTCATAAATTGACTAACAACACTTACTGGGAATCCGATGTCAGGCCGTGTATGGGCTAGATAGATGAGTTTACCTACCAAACACTGGTATCTGCCCTTATCAACAAGGAGACAGTCATTTCTTAATCCAAGTTTGTAATTGGACTCCATGGGAGTAGTAGCAGGTTTGTAGCCTAACATTCCTGTCTCCTTAAAATAAATCCAGGATATACTTGCACTGAGAAATTGAGATGCCTTTCTTGCATCGAGCCACCTCCATCCTTAGAAAATATTTTAGGTTTCCTAGGTCTTTTACTTCAAATTCTTTTGCAGGGTACATTTTTCAGTTTGCTCATTTCTTCCTTGTAGTCCCCAGTTAAAATGAAGTCATCCACATACACTATAAGAATAGCAATTTTTCTTTCTTGTGAACGTCTAGAGAATAAAGTATGATCGGTTTGCCCCTGAGTGTAACCATGTTCTTTGACGATCTTTATAAACTTTTCGAACCATGCCCTTGGAGACTGACTAAGACCATAAAGCAATTTTCTCAGCCTACATACTTTGTTAGAATTGCTTGGCATCTCGAATCCAGAGGAAATCTCCATATAAACCTCGTCTTGCAAATCACTATTGTGAAATGCATTTTTCACATCAAGTTGATAAAGAGGCCAATCACAATTTGTTGCCAATGAGAGTAGAACTCTGACAGTATTTAGTTTTGCTTTTAGGGCAAATGTTTCTTGGTAGTCCAAGCCATAGGTCTGTGTAAAACATTTGGCTACCAACCTTATCTTGTAACGATCAACAGTTCTATCGGGTTTGTATTTGACATTAAAGATCCACTTGCATCCTACTGGTAATTTTCCTCGAGGAAGATCAGAGATTTCCCAAGTTCCATTTTTCTTCAATGCATTAATTTCCTCTCCAATTGTTGCCTTCCACTCTAGTTTTTTGAGGGCCTGATAGATGCATTTAAGGGTGTCTACAATAGTCATACTTGTAGGGAAAGTACGAAATCTTGGTGAGAGACCATCATATGAGATAAACTGGGCAATAGGGTGTTGTGTGCAAAACCTTACACCCTTCCTCAGAGCAATAGAAATATCAAGATCATTATTAGTGCTATGCAAAGGAGAAGACTCAAGAGTTGTATTACCTGGACTTTGTGGAGCCGAGTTGGATTCTTGGTTCTGTTTAAACAATGCATGAGGCTTTATCTTTACTTGAGTTTTCTTCTTTCTTGAGTATACACGTAGCTCTGAATTTGTAGGTTATGTGTGGTGTTGGCCATGTGGATACGTTTTGAATTTGTAGGTTGTGTGGGGTGTTGGCCATGTGGATACGTTCTGAATTTGTAGGTTGTGTGTGGTGTTGGGAGGAGTTTTTGGAGTGGTATCAATTATGTCAGGTTCATTGCTTTCGGGTATGATGGACAAATTATGTTCATTGGGGATAATGTTGGCCTTGGGTGGTTGAGGCGTTGAGATTTCTGGTTCTTGCCAAAATTCGCATTCTTGAACTTATGGTTTCTCTCACTGAATGTGAATTTTTGGAAAATATGATTTTATTTCAAAAAAGGTTATATCCATTGTGGTGTAAAATCTGCAAGTGATGTTTGAGCAACATTTGTAATCTTTTTGACTGGGAGAGTAACCAAGGAATATGCATTTAATAGCCTTAGGATCTAATTTACTTCGATGTTGAGAGTAATCATGTACAAACACAGTACAACCAAAAATTTTTGGAGATAGGGTATTGATGATTCTAGTATTGGGATAACATGAGAGTAGCGCTTGGCAAGGGGTTTTGAACTTAAAGGACTTGTGAAGACATTCGGTTTATTAGATAGGTTGTAGTTAAGACAGTTTCCCCCCAAAAGTTCTTAAGCGCATTCATTGAAAATATAAGGGATCGAGTAATCTTAAGTAAATGCCTATTTTTCCTTTCTGTAATTCCATTTTGTTGAGGAGTATCAGAACATGAATTTTGTTGGATTATACCATTGTTCTCAAAAAAGTTCAGTATGGTGTTAAAATACACTCTAGCATTGTTCAATCTAAACACTTTGATTTTTATTTGAAACTGTGTGTATCATAGCATGAAAATTTTGAAAAATGGTTTTTACTTCTGACTTTTCTGTCATCAGATAAACCCAAGTTACCCTAGTATGATCATCAATAAATGACATAAACCATCTACTTCCTGAGATATTGACTCTAGAAGGTCCCAAAATGTCACTGTGAATGGTTGAAAATGGTTGAGATGGTTTATACGTGTGAATAGGATAATTGGATCTAATATGCTTGGACAATTAACAAATTTCACATCGCAAGAACTTAGGATTAATATCATCAAATAAATACGGAAACATCTTTTTCAAGTACAAGAAATTAGGGTAACCTAATTTGTAGTGCCAAAACAAAATTGTACTCACTTTATTAGAAGAAAGAAAAACACAAATTGACACTCACTTTATTAGAAGAAAGAAAAACAGGAATTGACACACCCTTTGCATTTTGAGCTTGTTTATCAAGATTTCGTGAATCCTCTAGAAGATAGAGTCTCATACATTCTTTAGCATTGCCAATCATCCTTCCCGATTCCAAGTCCTGAAATTCACAATGCGTAGTGAAGAAATTAGTAACTCAAGTCAAATTCCTTGTAAGTTTGCTTACAGACAATAAGTTACAATCCAAATTTGGAACCAAGAGAACTGATTTCAAAATCAGTTTTTTTGATAAAACTACTGAGCCTGTTCCAGCCACTTTAGTTAAGGAACTATCAGCAATCTTTACCATAAAATTTTAGAACAAGGTGTAAAAGTATGGAAAAGAGATGGGTTATCCGTCATGTGATCTGATGCTCTCGAGTCAACTATCCAGGAATTATTTTTCTCTGACTGAGTTCTCAAGGTAGTGGAAAAATTATCTCGTTGTGCAACTGAACTAGTACTCACATTATTTGCCGTTGGAGCTGGCTGAGATATAGTTGGTTAGGAGTGATTGAGGGTCTGGTTAAGCATTTTCTAAAGAATTTCCAGCTGTTCTTTGTTAAATGGACTGATTTCTGCAGCTAATTATTCTTGTCCAGCGGCTGTATAGCCACGGTTTTCCCATGGTTTCTAATCAAGTGGTTTTCTATGAAGATTCCAACAGGTTAGTTTGGTGTGACCTAATTTTTTGCAATGCTCACACCAGGGCCTTTCTCCTTTTCGAGCACGCTTATTAAGGCAGAACCCTCATTTATGTTGGGCATTGATGGATTTTGTGGTCCAAGCAGAACTTTCTTCCTACTTACTTCTCTTCTTACTTCTGAAAAAACTTCTTGAATTGCTGGCAAAGGCTTGATTGTCATTATTCTTCCTCTTACCTTATCTAGATTTTTGTTCAGCCCTAATAGGAACTTGAATATTCTATACTTTAAACAATCTTTTTATATTTAGCATTACATTTTGGGCATCTCACCTTAGAGTATTCAATATCTATTTAAGGTATTAAAGTATTGAGTGACAGTAAACTCATCTTGCTAAAGATCATGAATCAATCCTTTTATTTCAAGGAGTTCCGACGTATTTTCCTTGTCGGAGTAAGAGATTCTAGCAGCATCCCAAATTCCTTTGGTTGTTGCATTGTACATGAAATTTTCCCCAATCTCGTTAGTCATAGAATTAATTAACCATAACATAACTATGCTGTTTTCAAATTTCCAAACCTTGTATTTCGGATCTTCC
The DNA here is from genome assembly GCA_002914805.1 of Parasponia andersonii. Taxonomy (NCBI): domain Eukaryota; kingdom Viridiplantae; phylum Streptophyta; class Magnoliopsida; order Rosales; family Cannabaceae; genus Trema; species Trema andersonii. The sequence continues at coordinate 496,364 of JXTB01000299.1, forward strand.
CTTGGTGGCGCTGCAGCAACACCCGTGAGGTAATCATCCTTGTCCTTTCCGCATATAAACATCATCATGGATAGGGACTATTGTAGATAGTTCTGGCCGTTGAGTTTGTGACCAGTAATAGGCAAGACAACACCTTCAGAACTGCTGGGCAGAGGTGGGTTTGCACCCAAACTTTTGGAGGTTACCTCAGAACCTGAATCTGAGACTATTTTATATATATATATTTTTTAAGGGTTTAGTTCAAATTTCCTGCTCTGATACCATGAAGAAATTAGAGAGAAAGCTTTCTTATTTTACTTACATACGTACCACAAAATACAATCAGGTTTTATAGAGACTTCAAGGAAAGACAATCTCTAAAAAACAGACCAAAAACCAGTCTCGGAAAAACAGGGATTCCAAGCCTAAAAAGAGGAAAAGAAAAATAAAACACAAACCCTAAAACAAGGAACATAAAACTGTTTGCTGAAAACAAACTAGCCAAAACATTCATATGATAATGAGGAAAAATAAATAAAGGAAATCAGAAAAGTAGGATTAAACAATTCTGAAATCCCATAAGCCATATATCTCGTAAACACAATTCCATCTAGGGTGCTAAATTCTCACTTCAGAGTTATCCGACTACACAGACCATTTCATCATTACCACTAAAAGTTTTTGGTAGTACAGGCTTTCTTCATAATCATTCTCAAAACCAAAGCAAACTAGACCCTAGAGCCATCAAATATGTTTTTCTAGGCTACTCATCAACCAAAAAGGGTTACAAGTGTTGCTCACCCAATACTAGAAAATTGGTTACAAATGTTGCTCACCCAATACTAGAAAATTCTATACCTCTATGGATATAACATTCTTTGAAAACCAACGCTACTATCTGAAACATCTCATCCAGGGGGAGAACTCACAAGAAGAGTGCAATATTTGGCTCGAAACCACTCAACTTTCTTCTAAAATTACTACCACTCATTCACCTGAGAACCCCACAACCGAGGTCACCACAACTGGTCCACTAACGAACGCCACTCCAATCACTTTACTAGATTTAGAGTTTTTTTCATCATACTGAACATACTAACAATGCACACAATAATGAGTTACGTGTTTATACAAGGAGGAAAAGACCCCAAGAGGAGACAGTCTCCAATTCTTCCTAAGGTAAACCATGAGTCTTATCCAATTTCAAGTCCACGTAACGATTCTCACAATGATTTCTCAAAATATTGATGTTCCCATTGCAATAAGAAAGGGTGTATGAGAATGTACGAAACATCCTATTCATAACTTTGTCTCATATGGGAACTTATCTCTAGAATATTGGGCATTTACCACAAATCTATCCAGTATCGAAATTCCTCAAAATATTCATGTTGCACTAGAAATCCCAGAATGGAGGATCGCCATTGAAGAAGAAATTCAAGCCTTAGAAAAGAATGGTGCCTAGGAACTAGCTGACTTGCCAGGAGAAAAACGACCAGTAGGCTGTAAGTGGATATTCAACATCAAACATAAGCCAGATGGGAGCATGGACCGCTATAAAGCGAGATTGGTTGCTAAAGGATTCACTCAAACATATGGTATTGAGTATCGAGAAACATTTGCTCCAGTTGCAAAACTCAATAATGTTCGTGTTCTCCTATCCTTAGTAAAAAATCAAGATTGGCTTCTCTATCAGTATGATGCTAAGAATGCATTCTTCAATGGTGATCTAGAAGACAAAGTGTACATGGAAATTTCACCTGGTTTTGAGACTGACGCTAATGCCAATAAATACAAACTGCAAAAGTCTCTATATGGACTAAAGCAGTCCCCTCGAGCATGGTTTGATAGATTCACCAAGGTGGTATAGAAGCAAGGGTATACTCAGGGTCAATCAAATTACACTCTATTTACAAAGTTTTCGATGAATGAATAAATTGTTATTCTCATCGTGTATGTTGATGATATCATTATAACTAGAGACTTTGCAGAAGAAGTAGTCAGGTTGAAGGATATCCTTGCCAAGGAATTTGAAATCAAAGATTGAGGGAATTTAAGGTACTTTCTAGGTACGGAGATAGTTCTTTCCAGGAAAGGAATTGTGGTGTCACAGCGCAAGAATGTTCTAGATTTACCTTAAGAAACTGGTATGCTGGGATGCAAACCTGCAGATACTCCAATGGACTCGAACTACAAACTTGGTTTCAAGGAAGATAGTTCTCCAGTTGACATAGGAGATATCAACGTCTGGTTGGTAAACTCATCTACCTCTCTCATACAAGACCTGATATTAGGTTTTCAGTAAGTGTGGTGAGTTAATTTATGAATAAGCCTAATGAAGATCATCTTAAAGCTGTCCACAGAATTCTCCGATACTTAAAAATGACTCTTAGGAAAAGTATATTTTTCAGAAAAGGAACAATTAAGAAAGTGGAGATTTTTGTAGATGCAGATTGGGCAGGTTTGATTACTGATAGAAGGTTGACAACGGGCTATTGTACTTATGTTTAGGGAAATCTTGTCACTTGGCACAGTAAGAAACAGTCTGTTGTTGCAAGAAGTAGTGCTGAAGCAGAATTTCGAGCTTTAGCTCAAGGTATTTTTGAAGGAATGTAGCTGAGAAGACTTCTTAAGGAACCGAGAATTCCAATAGACGAACCTATGATGGTGTTTTGTGATAATCAAGCTGCTATCAATATTGCTAAAAATCTTGTTCATCATGATCGAACTAAACATGTGGAATTAGATCGTCACTTTGTCAAAGAAAAAGTGAAAGAAGAGATCTTGAATTTAATTCATACTCCAACCCACCTTCAAGTGGCTAACATGCTCACAAAAGCTCTTGTGAGAATAAAGTTTGAAGAATTGAGATCCAAGCTTAGAATGATAAACATTTATTCCAAGCTTAAGAGGGAGTGTTGAAAGTCTGAATTTTTACAGTTTTATGGCCTTTATTTGTTTTACTTTTCAGACTACTTTTTCCTGTTTCTATTTCTATGAGACTATTTTGCTTTATGTTTTAGGGTAAATTGTTGCTTACTTTATTGAATTTTTTCTCCATGTTTTAGGGTAGTTTACCGGTAGATTTTATGGAAACAATTGTTCCATGTTTTATGTAACTGGTTCAGCTGTTTGCTGCCCAAAAATGCCTATATAAGTCTTATGGTTGTAATTTGTTTTAATATGAGAAAAAATACAGAATTTTTCTCTATGTTCGCTTCATTTCTATCTTTCATTCTTTACTATCCAAAGGTTATGAATAATTAACTGGGAGACTTGATGGGGGCAAAAATACTAGGCCTGCCTTTTCGTAGGAAAGGCCGAGATAAACCACTTTTGTAATCCTTATACTCATAATACCTGGAGCACATTGCTTTTAAGAGAATGAGCAACGACATCAACTGTGAAAAGAGGATGTAGAGAGAAGGAAGAAGATTTCAGCGACAATACTTGGTGGATTTTATTGCATTTCTTTTTTCTTTTTTTCTCCCCTTGTCTTTTGTTGCTTCTTTTTTAATTTTTTTATAATTTTGGGATAGTGATTTGTCTCGATTGTATCTCTTTCATTTATGGGTTTGTGTGCTCTAGAATTCTTTCTTGTAGATCTTTCTCTTCCAGGTATTGAACCGTGTCATTTGGTTTTTATCCATTGACTTCGGGTCATAACTTTGTTTCATGCACAGGTGTCCCCGTTGGATTCTTTTCAGCTCCTCTAAATCAGATGGCACAAAACTTTGAAGAGAATCCGGATGTATACGATCATTTGAATAAATGGACCTGGATAGAATTATCCTCAGCAGAAACCTCGGTGGAGTTTTATAATTTCATTTTCTACTTATATTCGTGCTATAACTCAAACACTAAGCTTTGCCCGAATGCTATTTGTGCAGAATGAAATTCAAGGAAAAGACTATAGAGAGTCATGTGGAAGAGTGAGGTGTTGCATACTTATATCAGCAAGATCTGAACCTGAGAACATTGAACAATCGGCTATCAGCAATCAGAGATCTGGGTTTATTCAGATAAGTCCAAGCAAGGAAGGGCCTTGGACTACTGTTAGGCTGAATTATGCTGCACCTGCTGCTTGTTGGCGATTGGGGAATGATGTTGTTGCCAGTGAAGTAAGCGTCAAGGATGGAAATAGATATGTTAGTATTAGATCTTTGGTTTCAGTGAGTAATGCTACTGAATTTGCACTTGAGCTATGCCTTGTTTCTCAAGCTTCCAGGGAAAACAATGCTGCAAGTGACCCAGAAGGTTTACAAATCGATTTCAAGAAAGAAATTTGTATTGGGACTCTGAGACCTGGAGATACTGTGCCCCTTCCTTTATCTGCTTTGAAACAGTCTGGAGTGTATGTATTGCGATTAAGGCCCTGTAAGCTCAGTAATCCCACTGAATATGCATGGAGTTCTGTTGTTGATAAGCTTGATCAATCAGAGGATCCGAGTTGTCCCTACCTACCAGAAGGAATAATTGTGTCATCTCTCTCTGAGTCTGAGGTACTTTTGTACTGTACCGAGATAAGTGGAACATCTTCAAGTGGTTCCCAGAAATTTTGGTTCTCAGTAAGCATACAAGCAACAGAGATTGCAAAAGACATTCGTTCTGATCCTATCCAGGATTGGAATCTTCTTGTCAAATCCCCACTATCTATCACCAATTTTCTTCCCCTTATGGCTGAATTTTCTGTTCTTGAAATGCTAACAAATGGAAATTTTGTCGTCTGCTCAAGAGGCGTATTTGGTCCTGGAAAGACTCTGAATGTTCATAATGCTGATATAAGAAATCCTTTGTTCTTTTCACTGCTTCCAAACAGAGGATGGCTCCCTGCGCATGTGAGAGTTTAATGCCAACCTATTTTGCCTGTGTTGTGCCATTCTATATCTTTTGAATTTGACCTTTTCACCTCTTGATTATGCAGGAAGCTGTTCTTTTGTCTCATCCTAGTGAAGATCCATCAAAAACAATAAGTTTGAGAAGCTCAATATCTGGAAGGTTTTATATATCAATCACAAATTTTTTTTGAATCTCTTATGCTCTTCGTTTTCTGATGTTATGCAGCATTATTTACATTGTTGTTTGATGTGTGCATTAATATTATTTTTCAGGATTGTTCAAATAATTCTTGAACAAAATTTTGATAAAGAACACCTGCTACATGCTAAGATCGTCAGAGTGTATGCTCCATATTGGTTTGAAATAGCTCGTTGCCCCTCACTCACATGTAGGCTTATAGATATAACAGGAAAAAGTCATACACGGAAGTTCAGTGTTCCATTTCATTCTAAGAAGAACAATGAAGTTATTGTTGGGGAAATAGTAGAAGAGGAAATGCATGAAGGCCATACAATCGCTTCAGCTTTGAAGTTTAAATTGTTGGGTCTTGCAGTTTCTATTTCTCAATCTGGCAAGGATCATTTTGGACCTGTTAAAGATCTGTCCCCTCTTGGTGACATGGTAGATGTCAATTAATTATTATGGAGCCAGTCATTAAGTTAAACGAGAATCATTTGTTTAAGAATATTGTTTTTCTGTCCTCAGGATGGAGCACTGGATCTCTTTGCTTTTGATGAAGAAGGAAATTGCATGCAGCTTTTCATCACTACAAAATCATGCCCTTTTTCATCTGTGCCTACAAAGGTAGCTTTATATGTACAAAAAATTTTCATAAAATTTTGAAGGTGTTTAACTTGTTGCCTTCTTTTCAGGTAATATCCATCCGGCCATTTACGACTTTTACCAACAGAGTTGGTCAAGACATATCGATTAAGTTAAGCAGTCAAGATGAACCAAAGGTTCTTCGTGCATCAGATTCAAGAGTCTCCTTTTCATATCGTCAATCAGGCGGACCTGATAAACTTCAGGTTAGTTAATTGATTCTTGTTACATTATTGTCTACTGTGTATGGAAGTTCATCCTCTTATGTATATTTTTTTTCCCTGAGACAAAACATTTGTTAGTTGCTTGGCTTTGGGTGTAACTAAAATTCTTTTATTAGGAATATAAAAAGATTGTGAATGGGAGAGGATGTAGATGGTACTTGGCATGGAATTAAGTTTTGGTGGCTTTGTGGTCAGTCAATACTAACGAGTTCAGGAATTTGATGATTTCTGATTTTCTAAGGGATTAGGCTTCCATTTCATAATTTTATTATTGGTGAGACTTATTGTCGCCTCTTGGTAGTGTGCTTATTCCACTGATAACCCTGTCAATTCCTATCCAGGAAAAAATAGGTATATATTTCGGGCAGATTGTTGATGATTGTCTTGCCCACTTATCTTTCTGTTGTCACAAATTAGTTTTGTCTTATATAACCCACTTGCTAGAAGCACTAGTCTTGCAACTTTCTTTGCATCTTTCAAGCCCCTATCATATTGTTAGTAAGATAGGTGAAGAAACACTACATATTGTGGCTGGAAAGCTTTGCTGCTGCGATGTGTTATGTATTCAATCTCTGGTGTTATATGTTATGTATAAAGTCCAGTGTAATATCCTTTTCTCTGTTAGTAATTCATTGTCTGTTTAAGTGATTTACTTAATACTACTGAGCGTGGCTCCCAAATTCATCTTATATGAGCTACTTGATTTTAAATAAACATCTTTCTTTTCTTTCCAATCACGATTCTCTTTTTTCTTTTTAAGGAAAATACTTTTTTGTCTCTGGCTTGAAATGTATACAGTTGGATCTTCAAGAATCTCTTTTGTTCAATTTCTAGGTCCGAATGGAAGGCACCAATTGGTCATTTCCTGTTCAAATCATAAAGGAGGATACAATTTTCTTTCCTTTAAGGAGGCATGATGGTTCCAGGACATTCTTGAGAACAGAAATTCGGGGCTATGAAGAAGGTTCACGCTTCATTATTGTATTTCGTCTGGGGTCAACTACTGGTCTTATCAGGTGCGTTAATCTGGAGTAGATATTTGTATTGTGTGTGTGCTTGTGCATATGATGCAAAGTCTGTTTTCTTTTTTCTTTTTTNGGACCAATTTTATTAAAAAAGGAAAGAGAATACAGAAACATGACAAGATATCATCTTGAGGGTGGGGGGGTAAGAAATAGGGACCAATTTTATTAAAAAAGGAAAGAGAATACAGAAACATGACAAGATATCATCTTGAGGTTACAGCCAATTATTCCAGTCCCTAAATCGGAGACATCAAATTTTTGAACTCTTTAGTGTCAAAGATCCAAAGAGCAACCCAGAATTTAACTTGTTCCCAAAGAGACTCCAGACCTTTTTATATTCAAAGATTCTATTATTCCTTTACAACTGAATAGCCCAATACATAGCCAAAATAGCACAGTTCCACAAACTTTTCGTACGAATACCCGGTCCATAGAACCCTTGATCAAACTACTGAAAGACGTCCTTACAATGATGTGGCTATACCCAGGAAACTTTGAACTCCTTTAGGAAATGCACCAAAGAGATGTGACCGCAGGACAATGCAGAAATAAGTGATCTGTAGATTCATTATCTTGATTACAAATCACACACCAAGCTGGAGAGATAGCCAAGAAAGGCTTCTGATTCTGGAGAACATCACAAGTATTCAACTTTCCCAGGGCTAGAAGCCAACAAAAAATTTACCTTCGGTGGGGCACAAGCTTTCCAAATGAAAGAACAAGATTGAAAGGGCTGAACTCCATCACTCGAAATTAGTTCTTTAAACATCGATCTGCAACTGAACATATTAGAACCTTCTAGTTTCCATACATTCCTATCATCCACAGCCTCACAAAGATTAACATAATCCAATAATACTATCATATCAGAAACTTGTTCTAACTCCCTATCATTCAAATTTCTGATAAATCTTAGGTTCCATGCAAAACCTTCACTTCTAATATTTGGCTCCAACTTCAATGCACAAATACTCTCATTGTGAGGTATTGCCGATCTGTACAAAAGTGGAAAACACTCTGCTAGATGTCAATCCCCTACCCATAAATCCTCCCAAAATCAAATTCTACGCCCTCTTCCCACTTTAAACTTAACATGCTTAATAAACTCTTCATAACCTCTTGAAATAAACTTCGAAGGACTTCTGAATGTTACTCTCAATGCCTCCTTCGAATCCCACCCATTAGGTCTGAGACCATACTTATTTTTAATGACTTTAACCCACAGGTATTGTTGTTCCATCAAAAACCTCCACAGCCATATAATTATCAAAGCTTTGTTTCTTTCTAGAATATTACCAATAACCAAACCTCCAAGCTCCTTAAGCTTACAAACTACATTCCAAGCCACAAGATGTTCACCTCCCAGATCACAACTGCCCTCCCACAAGAAATTCCTCATGATGCAAAGTTTGTGTTTATGAAACCTTTTTTTGTTCCCTCAAAAGTGATTGCAGTATGTCGATGTTGATTGTGACTTACTTATAAAACTTTTCTTGAGCAGAGTTGAGAATAGGACAAGAACTAAAACAATCAGTATTCGCCAGTCTGGTTTTGATGAAGATTCATGGATACACATAGAACCTCTTTCAACTTCAAATTTTGCTTGGGAAGATCCATATGGCCAAAAGTTTGTTGATGCTAAGGTCAATAACGGGTCTGGTGTTGGAGTTTGGAAGCTTGATCTGGAGAGGGTTGGATTACATGCTGCACAGAATGAGGAATTAGGATTACAATTCCGTGTTGTGGAAATGGTTGATATGAAGGTTGTTTGGTTCACGGATGAGAGGGATTCAGCATCAAATGCATCTGAAGAGATTAGGTGTTTGCCTCTTGCTGGAAAATGGGAACATTCTTATACACAGACCAAGATACAGAACAATACTTCACCTACTGAACTTATAGTTGAGTTGGGGCTCATAGGGGTTTCTATCATAGACCATAGACCGAAAGAGCTCTCTTACATCTACTTGGAGAGAGTTTTCATAACATATTCGACTGGCTATGATGGTGGGACAACAAGCAGGTACGGGATTACTGTCTACAAACCTATATTCTACCATTGTCAATTTCAATTTTAGCGTTATGATATAAAACGAATTGTGGTTCTCCGTAAAAGATATATAGGTTGCCAATCCAATAGATATTTTTTTTCTTTTTACCTATTTGTAGGTATTTTTTTTTAGCCATCAAATTATCATTTAAAAGTGAATCAATGACTATAATAGGTATTTTTTTTTAGCCATCAAATTATCATTTAAAAGTGAATCAATGACTATAATGAGGTGCATAAAAAGATGTGCATTGTTAATACTATTTCTCACTCTTATTTTTTATTATAAAAAAATATGCATGATAAATTTTTATTGGTCGAAATGATACTAATGTATAGGTTAAAAAAAAAAATTCCTACTGGATTGGTGCCCATTTATATATGTATAATTATGGTATTATATTTTTGATCTTATGGAAGAGGGTAAATTATTAGCTTTATTATAGGCTAATTCGGCTAACGAGTTCAAGGATTTTCCATTTTCTTTGATCGTTCTTAGCTGGAAAGACTTGTTTTATTGCTTTTCATTTATTTTTTTCTATTTTCATGGTTTAAGATGGATGATATGTTATCCTTTGATAATTTTGTAAAAGTTTTTTCATTTATGAACTTTTACCTCTTAAAAACTTTATCCTTTAGAAGATTTTATAATCTAACATGGTATCAAATCCCTGCAACTGTACTATTCAATTAGTCTTTTATCCAATGCATTGAACCCTTTAATGCTTAACGTGCTTCTCATTTAAAATACTCATGCTTGGAGCTATCCAATCTATGTCCATGCACACAAAGGCCGATGTCCAAGTCCACACATGAAGGAGAAGTAGAAGATAAGAATTCATAACAAGAATAAATGCATGCAAAGCTCCTAACGAAGTGTTAGGAGAATTTGTAATCCAATAGCATAAAAGTACCCTTCCTCCTACTAGCTGGGACATTCAAATCCACCATTGTTCCCATGCATCCTTCGTCGTTTTTTTTTTTCTTCTTCTCTTCTTATTTTATTAGATACGAGGCATTAAGAAAGCACGACTCTTTTTTTCTTCTCTGTTTTTATTTTATTAGATACGAGGCATTAAGAAAACAAGTTGTGTTTGTTTTTCATTTGTGCCAGATTCAAGCTCATACTAGGCCACTTGCAGCTGGACAACCAACTTCCCCTGACTTTGATGCCGGTGTTGTTGGCACCGGAAGCAGTCTCTGGCATGTACAATCCTGTATTCAAGATGACTATTACAATGCGGAATGAGAATACTGATGGCATCCAGGTCTTCCCATACATTTATATACGGGTAATGCTTTGTAAAATATAGTTTGCAATGTTTAGGGCAATGAGAGGTGTTTATTAAATCCTACTAGAATAGCTTGCAATCAAAGTATTTATACAAGTTATGTTGACATGGTAGGTAACCGAGAGGACTTGGAGGTTTAATATTCATGAACCAATAATTTGGGCTTTGGTGGACTTCTACAACAATCTTTATTTAGATCGTCTTCCTAAGAGTTCGAGCGTCATAGAAGTTGATCCAGAAATACATATCAGGTATGTATCTCGACCCATTTATTTTTTGTGAGAGGGCATCTCGCTAAAGATTTGTAATAGTTATCGGATTTGCAGTTTAATCTGAATAGACGCATAGTCGATCCTAGGATTATGCAATTATTTTCTAGCATTTCCATCTTATGCATCAATTTTTTGAACTTATTACCTTTTTGTTTCTCTGATAGTTGTTTTCTTTCTGCTTCCTTGCAAGATGGGAAATGATTTGTTATATTGAGCACCTAAAAATTTTCTTAAAACCTATGTGCTGTATGAACATCTGTCAAGAAGACTGTAGATCACACTGAAAATTTGTTTTGTTAATGAATCTGTTTCTTCCTTCGAAAGAATAATAAGGGCCACACTTGGTTCTCAATTTTAAATCACTAGTATTGAACATTTGATTTAGAAATGTTGAATCCAAAAATTTATTTAGAAACACAAATTTGTATTTCTGAGATAGTGTTTGATGAGTTGTTTTCTAAAATTAAAGTTGTAAAAACAAAAGCAAAATCCAGAAAACGATGTTTTAGCCATTTCCATAATTAGTGAAACCTGATTTTAAAACCAGTATTCAAAACCATGCTAACAGACGCTAATAAATCATAAGGTTGGTTTCAAAATATCGAAAGGGCCTTAAGTTTCTTTGTATTTCTTTTTTCTTTTAATGTGAATTATGACATTTGGTCAAATTTATTTGTACCATTCGGTACTAATAAGATCATTTTTATTACGAATTGTTGATGTTCATAAAATCTTTCGCATGCTATGCAGTGTGCTACTCATGTATGTATATATACATGCCTTTCTCCTATCATTGTGTGAAATCCGGATTAAAAAGCATGTTTGTATGCAGGGGAGAAAAAGTACATGTTTGAGTCTAGATTTACTTTCTTCTCTGTATACTTCTGGTTAGCACGAAATAGGTTTTGGTGAAATAAATTGATGATAGTCTGTTACATGATCCTTTCAGCTTAATAGATGTTTCCGAAGTAAGAATAAAATTGTCCCTGGAGACTGCTCCAGCCCAGAGACCTCATGGGATTCTAGGAGTGTGGAGCCCTATTCTATCTGCTGTTGGAAATGCATTCAAGATTCAGGTAGGGTCTCATTATTTTTTTTCAGGTGATATAAGTATAATTTTACAAGAGCGAGCCTGTTCCCCTTTATTTTAAAACCATAACTGACATTCTGATCCCTCCATTCAGGTGCATCTGAGAAGGGTGATGCATAAAGACAGATTTATGCGGAGAAGTTCTATTAGTTCTGCTATTGCTAACCGAATTTGGAGGGATCTGATCCATAATCCTTTACATTTGATATTTTCAGTAGATGTACTTGGTATGACGAGTTCAACATTAGCTTCCCTCAGTAAAGGGTTTGCAGAACTCTCAACTGATGGACAATTTCTGCAGTTACGGTCAAAGCAAGTAAGCTTTTTATTAGTCTCAGTCAAAATATTATGAATGAATAAATTTTGAAACATGCTCTAACTTTAAGATGGAATCAGGTGTGGTCGAGGAGGATTACGGGAGTGGGTGATGGCATAATTCAAGGAACCGAGGCTCTTGCGCAAGGTGTTGCGTTTGGGGTGTCGGGAGTAGTAAAAAGGCCTGTGGAGAGTGCAAGGCAGAATGGTCTATTAGGACTTGCTCACGGGCTTGGGCAAGCTTTTGTAGGATTTTTCGCACAACCAGTGAGCGGGGCTTTAGATTTCTTCTCGTTGACTGTTGATGGAATTGGTGCGAGTTGTTCCAGATGCTTGGAGGCTTTGAATAGTAAGACCACCTTTGAAAGAGTCAGAAACCCCAGGGCTGTCCATTCAGATTGTATATTGAGGGAATATTGTGAGAGAGAAGCTCTTGGCCAGGTACCTCTACTTGATACGTGGTAAAGGAAATGCTGGATTAAAAAATAAATGTATAAATAAAAGAGGAGGGGCTGGGGGACGCTGGAACCAAACTGATAGCAGAAAATGAATGTCTGTACACATATGAATTTTACATTGGCTACCTTTTAACTCCAGTAAATATAATATTCTACATGGTGAAACAGTTGAATGAATGTTTTTTGTGGTTTAATGGTACAGAATATTGAGTTATTAAAAGAACTGTTGCACTGCTATTATTATAAGCATGGTTTGCTAATGCAGCCTGATATCGGTATTATGATTTTAAGACTGCTTTTCACATAATTTTTTTTAATTGTTTTTCCTGTTGTGGCTCCTAGATGGTACTGTACTTAGCAGAAGCAAGTCGACACTTTGGGTGTACCGAAATATTCAAAGAGCCCTCAAAATTTGCCTGGTCTGATTATTATGAAGAACATTTTGTTGTGCCACACCAGAAGATTGTTTTAGTGACCAATAAACGAGTCATGCTGCTTCAGGTATGTGAGCGAGTCATAATTGTTGATTTCAAGTTTTTCTTTGTTTGACAATCACTCTTCATTATGCGACTTTTTGCTTCTTAGTGCCAAGCTTCAGACAAGTTGGATAAGAAACCTTGCAAAATTATGTGGGACGTGCCTTGGGAAGAGCTTTTGGCTTTGGAATTGGCAAAAGCTGGCTGCGATCAGCCATCACATTTGATCTTCCATCTGAAAAATTTTAGGAGATCAGAAAAGTTCGTCAGAGTTATAAAGTGCAGTATTGGTGAAGAATTGGGAAGAAGTGAACCTCAAGCTATTAGGATCTGTACGATTGTCCGTAAGATGTGGAAGACACACCAATCTGATATGAAAAGCCTAATTCTGAAGGTAACTTTATATAGAGATTGTTTTCTTTTCTCAAGTTCTTTTGAAGATATAACTCTCAGCACAAATTCAAAATTCTCCTTTCTCAGGTTCCATCAAGCCAGAGATCCGTGCATTTTGCTTGGAGTGAAGCTGATAGGAGAGAACTGCGGTCATCAAAATCTATTATTAGGTCGAGAGAGCTAGCATCGTACAGTTTGGCATCTGATGAGAGGAGATTTGTTAAACACAGTATTAACTTCTTAAAGATTTGGAGCAGTGAACGAGAACTAAATAGTCGATGCACATTGTCTAAAAAACAGGTACTTTATTTACCTGTCATCAGTTACTTTCACTGCTTTATAGGGGAGACTCCCATTTTTCTGTGGTAATAACTGACATGTATCTTACTTTTAGGACCTGGAATATGGTGGAATGTGTAGCATTTGGAGGCCACTTTGTCCAGACGGGTAATTGCATTCTTTAAAAGAATAATAGTAATTTACTGCATTTCCTTGCATCTGCATTTATTGAAAGGCTTTTCAGTTTAGACTTTTTCATGAGCTTGCATGATCACAAACTTTGATTTCAGTTTTTTATTTTTTATTTTTTACACCCTATATGGACTTGTTTGCAACTGTTGAGAACTCGGCATTTGTGTCAGACTGTTTCTTTAGAAACTTTAGGAATTGTTTCAGCCAGTAGCAGCTTTTACGATTGTCTAAAATTTTGGTCTGTTTCCTCAGTGCATGAACCGTTATTTATGGTATAGTTTTATCTTATGCTTTTATTAGTTTTAGTACTTAAACACTGTTGGTTTACTTTCAGATATGTCTCAGTAGGGGATATTGCTCGTATTGGCAGCCATCCTCCAAATGTTGCTGCTGTTTATCTTAACATTGACAGACTGTTTGCTCTTCCAGTGGGTTACGACCTGGTAAGAATATTCACATACGTAGGCATAAATCAATAAGAGAAATACGTATTACAGATTACCTCGGCCTAAATTATTGATTTGCAAATTAATACTGTTGTTACTAAATTAACCACAAATAAAGAACAGAAAAAAGAGCATTAGGACTGTGTGACAGCTATTGCCGACAAACAAGTTATCCTTCTTGTTAGATTTATTTTTTCCGCATCGCATTACTCAGGTGATTCACAGAAATCATCTCACTTGCTTTAGAAGTCTAGTGTAGCAGAGAAATTGCAGTTCCTATTCTTCGTGTGCAACCAATTATATCGTGTAGGTTTCATGTTTACCCATATATTACCTGTTCACTAAACGCGGCATTCAGATCAATTATACAACACTTTTTATTAGCTCACTAGTTTATTGTTTTTCATATATTTACAAAAAAATTATTAAAAGATATTTTTTATGAAATAATTATTTCATATTTTAGGATATATTTTGATAAAAAAATTAATTAAATATGTCAATTTGAGTTAGTTTTATGTCAAGCGTGTTAACTGAACATACATGTTTAGTATCATCATATCATGTTATAATGTTAGTGTTCAAATTGCCAACCTTAGTCATGTCTGTCTAAGATACGATGATGTAATCAGTGAATTTGATCAAATCATGGAGCATACTACTAAAAGGCTTCAAGTTTTCAAATAGCCATCTTCTTTATTTTCGTAAATTGGAAAATAAACATTAGGAAAAATGGACAGGTATGGCGGAACTGCTTGGATGACTACATAACACCAGTGTCAATATGGCTTCCCCGGGCTCCAGAGGGATATTTTTCTCCTGGATGCATTGCTGTCGCAAGTTTCGAAGAGCCGGAACCCAATGCAGTGTACTGTATGTCTGAATCACTTACTGAAGAAACTGAATTTGAAGAGCAAAAGGTTTGGTCAGCTCCGGATTCTTATCCGTGGGCATGCCACATTTACCAAGTCAAAAGTGATGCTCTTCACTTTGTTGCCCTAAGGCAAAGCAAGGAAGAATCGGACTGGAAACCGACGAGAGTTCTTGATGACCCTCAGCCTATCTTACAATCTTTGAAAGCTCAGTGAACTATAAATTACAGTTTTTTCTTCTTTTTTTTTTTTTTCGTAAGAATGTTCTTTTATTCATTTTGATTGTTTTATGAAGTGTGTATAGTAGCTCTTTCTTGTCCCTGATCATTTCAGACACGGTTTAGATATCTTTAAACCTCAGAGTAGCTTATGAGCTCGATAGAGAAATTTCACTTGTTTGTTGTGAAAATTTACGTTCCTTACGGTGTATACACTAGTACCAGTATAGAAAATATTTGAAAAGAGTAAAATATAAATGGTTTTGGCTGCAAAATATGTAGTGATTTTATCGTTGTGGCTTCTTTCTTTGTCACGAGCCTTGTTCATAGACATGGTGACAAGATATAAGCAAAGCGACCTCTCGTACCATAGCATGGTAAAGCAAAATCTTATGCCAATGGATGTCTTCGTGCTTTACTCGATACGGTACACGTACGTTTTTCTTTCTGTTCTTTATTTTCTTTTCTTCTTTTTTCGGTTTAAATCTTATACTATAATACCAAGATATGTCGCTTCTACCCCTCTATTCCCGTTGGCTTAAAGCATAAAAGAGGCAACGTAAAATTGAATTTTTGGGGAAATCACAAAAATTCGTTTAGAAAATAAAAGACTTAAAAGTGTCCATAAAAAACAACTAGATGACATAACATTATATGTGTGGTTAAAAATCTTTGAATTGTTTGACTGTAACCTCCGATGAGTGGTTTAGATAGGCTTTTATGAATATACTTAAAGGAGTTTCAGTTTGATATCATTGTGCTGCTTAGGAAATCTTTTAATCCAATAAACTTGGAAAAAGCTCAAATATGAAATGGTTGGATTCTGTGCCAAATTTTTAACTAACTAATTTGCTCAACGAAAATTGCTTTTTAGGTAAATTTAATATAAAGCAAACGCATTAAACACCAATAGTAGCTAAAAGTATTCAGTAACCACAAGAAGCGTACGACAAAGACCCTGAATCGGCTGCCATCATTGACGATATCTGAACTTGAATTTTGATTAGAATATGATTGTGATCATTAATGAAATCTTATCTCTCAAATTGGGTATTTTGATTACCAATTTTTTCCAAATTCTAAATTGATTTCCTGGTTTGATTTCAAGACCTCCTCCTATGGTGGAACCGGAGCCAAACAATAGACGGTCAAACATTATTATTCTCTCTCAAAAAAAAGAAAAAGAAAGAAGAATAGAGAGAATTGTGATGTGGAGATTTGAGTAGTTCTGGCCACGTCAGAAACAGTTGAATATCTTTATTGAAAGAGAAATTTCATTAAATACGCACTAAATAAGAGCTATTTACAATCGTATAACCGTTCCTTAAAAAAATAAAAAAAATAAAAAGTATGGAGTGGACTATCGGCACAGCTTTCTCAACTGCCACACACGTGTCAACACATGTCTGGTCCGAATTTGTCGGCACTCATTTTTTCTCTGTGTCCGGTTTTACGAAACTGGCATTTAGTATTTACCCGCCATCACCTCTTCCGACCTTTTATTCAACTACCTTACCTTCTTCAGGTTTTTAACTCATTCGTTCAGATCTTCACTCTCTCTCTCTAGAACTAAGAGAAATGGACGGTCTGATCAAGGGCTTCCTAGACGTGGCGCTCGGTGAAGACGACGATCGGCGCAATGAATCGGGGCCTCATCAGTATCGTGATGAAAGGTCCAGATCCAGTTGGGCGGAGGTTGCGACTAATGAGCTCAAGAGCTTGTCTAATTTTTTTTTCTTTACAATTAGACTAAGTGTGCTGATCGGTTTATGGTATTCACAGGTCGTGTCCGGCGAACAAGATAAGGGAGGTGAAGAGAGCCATGCCGATGATCACTCCCATGGCCGCCGCGGTCGTAACCAGTGGAATGCAGAGGAGGTCTGTGTTTGGATTGGATTAATTTTGTTATGAGATTGAAATTGAGTTGCATTCGAAACGAAACGAAACGAAAATTTAAATGTATGCAGGAAGAAAGTGATCACAGGCAAGAGGAGTGGGAGAAGGTGGATTCCAGGCCTCCAAGGAAACTTGATCGCTTTTCTTGATTGTTTGTTACTTAATTTTCTATGAGCTTAGTAATATTTATATGGATTGAGTGATGTGATTGGCTGGTTGATCATTTTGAGCTTTTATCATAGAATTGAAACTTGTATCGGGGAAAGGATTATATAAGTCTTGTCATTCGCTCTAGTAATTAGTTTAAGAGTCAGCTCAGAAGAATCACTTTCTTAAAAAAAAAAAAAAAGAAAAAGAGAGAGAGAGTGGGGGGTGGGGAAGTCATTAACATGATAATAAGAAATCTCCGCCTACCAACAACGTGAATTTCCAGTCCCATCCCCCCCACAGTTGCGTTAGAATTCCTGAACTCTTCGGCGATATCAGCCGAAAGAGAGTCCCATTTGTCTCAGAGAATGGTTGACAATAATTCCAACATTTTCTGTCTATTGTCTCTCACTGATATTTGAATATTGATTGTTATCCACTTGTGTTTTGAATTCAGACCACACAAGGGCGGTATGAAACGGGTGAAGATGGTTATGAGCAAAGTCGTTGGAGTAGAAAGGTTTATTTTATCTTTCAATTGTTTAACTGTGTTCTAATTTAGTAGAATCCATCTTGAACTATCTTTATTTATCATACAGGAGGATGATGAAAGCAATAATGATGGTTGGGAGAGTGTTGGAAAAAGACCCCCAAGGCGAACACACAAGGTTTGTGTTCTTCCACTTCTTCCCTCATGAGAAAGGCATGTGAAAATGTATCGACTTCATGGTTTGTTGATGGGACGATCTGATTGCACTTTTTCCCTCAGAACTCGACTTTTTCTTATCAAATTGTAGATCATGAATATTTATTTGCTTGGGTTAGTTGAGTAGGTAAAATAGCTTTTAACATTGGTTAAGTCACCCAAGTATTTTTATGTTTGGCTTTCAAAGGATTCCTTGGCCAAATGCCACGTTTCGTCCCTTTTCTACATGCACTAGGTAATGCTTGTCTCTAAGATGCTCTTATTATTTGTCAATTGTTGTTTCGAGTTAATGTGTAATACAATGTTTTCGTAGATCTTTTTGTATTTTAAAGTGTGTAGTTTGTATTGTTGCTGTACGATGCACTAAAAATGACACATCAACAGGTTCAAAAAGACAATTGGCAAGGATACAAACGGCCTCCCGGTGAGCAAGAATTCTCTGATGAGGTTGAAATTGGTGGTACTATAGAGCCAACAGAAGAGGAGCTTTCTGATTTGTCTCAAGCATGCAACAAACTGTGGGAGCTTGATACAAACCGTTTGATACCTGGCAAGGATTATGAAATTGATTGTGGTGAAGGGAAAAAGGTCTTCCAGAAAGAAGATATGGCGGGAGGAAGCTTATTTAACTGGCTAAATGAAGACATATTCAGGAGACCTACATTTTCTCGTTTTTGTTCTCTTCTAGATAACTACAATCCAAATGCAGGATGCAAAGAAGTTGTCACATCTGAAGAGAGACAAGAGCAAGCTGCATTCATAGAAGAAATCAGCAGAACTGCACCAATTAGATATCTGCACAAGTACCTCTCATCCAAAGGCATTGTATCTGAAAACTATCAAGATTTTAAAAGAACGTTGACAAGTCTTTGGTTTGATCTCTACGGCCGAGGTGGTACATCTGGTTCCTCCTCTGCTTTTGAACATGTTTTCGTTGGCGAAGTTAAGCAACGTAGTGAACAAGAGATTTCTGGCTTCCATAATTGGCTTCAGGTACAACTTGCTACTTTTTTTTCATTTGGTGTGTAGTAGGCTGAAGCATGACTTCACATCACACCTGAGAGCACATGCAAATCGCCCAAAAATTAAAGTCTGTAGGTTGAGTCTATTGTAATTCATGAACTTGTACGTCTAGAATTGTTTGTTAGTTCTTCTACATATAATCTGATTATTGAGGGAAAAGGTTTTTATGTAATTGTATTGCATTGCTACTTTGGAAGGAATGATTGCAAAAATAAAGCTAATTACTAAATTAACGTACTGCAAAAGCTGTCAGAATTTGGAGTGGCGTTCTGATCGTTTGTGTCAAAGCTACACACAAATTTCACCAATCAGTTTCTTATTGGTTATTTCCGGGTTGCCTGCCATGAGCTCTACAGAATTTGTTTTGTATTGCATAAAAGCAAACATGTCACCATATTAAGTCACTTTTTTTTTCTTTTGGAGGGATTATGTGCCATTTTTTTCCCTCTGAATTTGTTTATTTTGCTAGTGGATGCTAACAGTAAGTCATTTGTGTCACTTTTCTTCCCAGTTTTACCTTGAAGAAGCAAAGGGAAGGGTTGACTATCAAGGTTATATTTTCCCTCGACGGCGTGGCGAAACTGTAAGTAACTTTCCTTCATTTTCTGCAATTTGAAGCCAATAAAACAGATCTTATGGAAACATTGGACATATATAATTTAATTGAAAATTTAAAAATAAACCTTCAAATCTAGTTTCGCATTACGTCAAACTGCATGGCTTCCTAAACTTGCATTATACTAATAACCTTACTTTGATTTTTATTTTTTTTCTCTCGTTTTAAGCCTAAGAATCAGAGTCTTTGCCACGTGATGACTTTCTGTTGTTTCTTCCACCAACTTGCAGCCAGACTTTGAAACTCAGCTACTCACAATCCAGTTTGAGTGGAATGGTATACTCAAATCTGTGTCCAGCACTTTGGTTGGAGTAAGCCCAGAATTTGAAATTGCATTGTATACCCTATGTTTCTTTGTTGGTGGAGAGGACAATTACGTTCAGTTGGGTCCATATTCAGTTAATATCAAATGCTATCGCTTTGGGGACAGAATTGGGTCGGTGTTTCCTGTGTCAGAGGGTTGAACTCGTGTACCATAGTTGGTCCAGTTATCCTATGAGAAGTGAGTTAATTTAGACTTGCAAAATCTACATTGTAAATGTAGAGACCTTGAGAACAACCTGTTTGGGGTGTTTGATAGTATTTATTGGTCAGATACTCAATGTGTTCAAAGACCTTACTGATTCGAATCTTTTGTAACTTTAGAAACTTATCCTGATGTAAAAACAAGTTTTATGTGTGCCCTTTCCGTATTTCTTTGTCGTGCTTTTGTTGTGGAAACAATTGACCAAGAATGTTGCTTGGTTGTCTGCTTATCTCGAAAAGAACCGTTGTACTTTATCCTTGTCATTCTTTCCCTAGAAAACTTAGATTCCATTGGTATCTCCGGTTGTGCCATTTGGGTTATAGGGCACTGGTTTGGCTTGCTTCTAATCTGTCCCATTTGGTCTCATATGGCAGATATTATATGTAAAGGCCTATGAGTCATGACTATGTGATCTTTGTAGGATATGGACGTGGAATTATCCCTTCCAATGCCTTTTCTTTCGTCAATTAACTGCCATATATTCAAGTTTTAAAATATCAAATAGCTCTGTTTCTTGGTTCGCAAATCTTCGGCATCTTCCCTTACTTATGCCTAGTTTTAGGCCAGCAGCACATCTTTTTTCATTCTAATTTTTATACTGCGATAGTGGCAATGGACTTGAAAAGGACAGATGCATAAGCTTTTGTACAAAGTATGTGTTTCTTCGAAGTATCAATGCCAGAACAGCATTTAGGCAGCTGTATCATGTTTGCTCAAGCAAACTCCTACTAATTTTGTCAAAATATCTTCTCTTAAAAAAATTGTGAAAATATCCTATTTTGAAGATATTTTCTCCTTTTATTTTCTAAGAAAACAATTTAAAGATATTTTACACGATAAGGTGCAACCTCTTACCTTGATTTTAAAAATGAAAAATAATACCATCAAATCTCTACTCTACCCCTTTAGTTTTTGAAGATTTACAAATAACCCTTAGCATACAAGCATTTAGTTTAGGCCTTGTGCTTACATCTAATTTTATGAAAGGGTAGCAATAATATCCCCTATCCCCTGCTGATTCAGCTTGCTAGGAACTTCAAAATAGAAAACAACTGCAACATTCATGTAGTGGATCAAAGTTTTAATTGTTAGACATGAAGAACTAGTTATGAAGAAAAAATAATTGCCATAATTTCTTTCAAAATCGACTCAAAATACAGGAAATCAGGGACCCAATTTTAACATCAGTTAAGCTCAAACTAACCCTTCTGTCACCGCTTTCGAAACATGTACATAATAAATATTTACAGTGCCAAAATAGGTAGCTTTTTTTGTTAGGGATAAATTTTAGCAACAGGTTTTATATTTGGGGATGAGAGAAGTCATAAGACTAAAACAAAAAAAAGGTGGTAAAGTAGTAACATGTGGAGTTTTGATATGAAAAACTCTCAGCAATGGAGAACCACAAGCAAAACAGAAAGAGGAAACGCTTGTATAGTGTAAACTAGTGGGGGGGGACCTCTGAATTTCAGAGCCAGAAAGACAGTAACACCTTCTGCTTTTGCAAGTGTGAAAAGCATAACGCAAATGGGGCCTTGGCGCCTTGCTTGCATTTGTCCGAAACCTCCTTCATTCAACACCTTCCAATACTGCTAGAATATAAAAATTTTATTTTATTGATGACAAATTCACATTTTTCTTTCATGAAAATGAAACTAATATTCTCGAGATAGGGAGGGAGAGAGTGTGTAATATGTACCAAAGAAAGTTGTCCCACCTTATTCACATTTGAATTCAAATATGAATCTATACAGGTGAGAGTGAGATTAGCTCAAGTAATAATGTAGTGATCCATCCCACCCATTTTTTCCCCCTCTTTTTGCTTTTGTTGGTTGCAATGAATGGCCCCATGTATGATTCATCAAAACAAACACTTGGCATACATCATTTTCCAAAGTTCAAAAAATCGCCACAAAAGAGAGTAAAAGTTACTTGGAACAGTTTTTTTCTTTATTTTTTGTTTCATTATTTTAGTTTCATTGTGTTTAGTTTCATTGTGTTTAGTCAATAATTTATCTCTTAATTCCATATCAAACCGATTTGTAAGCGTGTCCCTTCTCCTTTGTATATCGTTTTCGTCGTTGTTTCTTGTTTGATGAGTCTCTAGTCTTCTCATAAGATTGAGAACGAAGGAAATGAACAGAGTGGGATAGATAAGAACAAGTTACCACCACAAAAAAATGGTAGGCCTAAAAATTACATGGCCACAGCTAAGTTCTATGAGACTTGCTTGAATGAATCCCAAAGGATCAACATCAATCAATTAGCCAGAGATTCGGAATTATCTTTTTCTTATGCTGCAGGACCCCACTTCGATAAACTCTCTTTCAGAAGTTTGTGCGAGTCAATTCTCTCTTGAGAGAATGTCTTTCGTTACCCCAATTTAAATGTGCTTGTTAATGCAGCTCTTAATAAAAGTAACGAGTTTATATCATTTTAATGTCTAAAAGAGCATTATATATCTGGGGAATAGAGGTTACCAATAGAGGTTACCAATACATGGAATGGTAATTCCATAAGGTTTATTTTTTTTCAAACACCTTTTTTTTTTCATTTTATTAAGAAAAGAAAAAAAAAACAAAAAAACAATGTATTGATGTGACATAACGAGGATTCCAAATATGATAAAGCTATGGAGGTGCAAAATGAAGTATATGCTGCTCCGAATCACCTAAACGCCAAAGACATATGTTACAGGTGTATGCATCTAAAATATATTTTGGTGTCTAGAATCAATAAGCAATTCATACGTAACACCTGCAACTGTTCTAAACAATTCTCTATATAAATATACTCTGCCAACTTTCTTGTGTGGCGAAAACCAAGTAGATATGTTACAATAACAGCCCCAAAGACATATAAGATATAGAGTTAAAGTCCCTACAATTTCTTCCTCTTCTAACAACAAACACGGGGAAGACCGAAAGACGTATGAATGAAGCACGTAAAGCTACGTACACTATAAAGTTTCTATAGCATACATTGAAGTTTTTAACTTAATTTTGTCATACATGAAATATAGTATACGAAACTTGTATCTATAACATTTCAAGTTAGTAGATGCAGCTGCCCGCTAATTGTGCATTTGACACACATGAAATAAATGACTTTTTTTATGTTGTAAGTTGGCCATAATCATATGCTTCCAAAAAAAATGACGGAAAATAGGTAGGAAATTTAGGCACCTTAACGTGTGAAAGTTATGATGACTACTTATGATTCTAGAGCAGAGCCAAATCATGGCATTGTCCGGATCAATACTAAGTTTGTCAACTAGATGTTACTATAAATTTTCTCAAATATATATGTTGGGGCGGTTTCACACCAGTCGTCCACGTGTCTTGAACTGCTGATGCTGGATTCTCCAACTGTTCACGTGCCCTTGCTAATTCACAAATCTCTGAACTCCAAGCAGGATCGGAGAGGCGGGGGTGGCTACCTGCAAAGACTCTCCGATGCTTAAGTCAGTGGTTTTTCTTTGCGTTTTTGGTAGCAAGGAGAAAAATATATCAGTTCATAAACTTATCTCTTTTTCGTGTTTTCTTCTTTTTTCTTCTGCTCTCAGACT
>JXTB01000299.1:520367-540684 GCA_002914805.1 Parasponia andersonii
TACAGAAAGTGAAAGTCCAAATAAATCGACAGCAAAGACTTGGTTACAACCACATGCCTTTCCAAATGAGAGAAGAGGAGCCTCTAGTCTTTCTTTCTTATCCTAAACCGACTAAAACCAAGAAAATTAATAAAATTTCAGGGATTTTTTATGATCCACATAAATGAATTGAGCAGGAAAGATTACGTATAGTCCAAAGAGAAACCAAGCTCCACTTGTGGGGTTTGGTACATGGTAGGAAAACAAAACCACCCATTGCTTATCACCCCAGAGTGATCCATATATGTAGGTACACTTAGAAATGGAGAAGCGGGTTTCCATTTTTTTTTCTTTTTTTTTTTTTACAGTTTTGTAGATCTTAGTTTTCTTCTTTTTTTTCTCCATTTTCAGCTCCTTCATATACAATTTGTTACTTCAGATCAAGTGTTTGTGAAGATTCACCTATGGAAATTATATATTTCTTGCACAATTTATAATTGAAAATAAATAAAACAAGATAAAACAACAGTAACAACAAAATGCAGCTTTTAATATAAGAAAATTCACCTATTTAAAAAGCAATTCAGGAAATATTATTGGACAACCCCCAAAAGTATCATAAAACCATATTTCTCTAATAGAAATTGACCAAGATCTCCTTGAACTTTGTTGCAGCAGACACTATCTGCTACTTTTTCTTTTTAGTCATTCAGAAAAAATAAATAAAAACTTCGATTAGGACAGGTACGGTTAACATGGCAGGGGATCCAAAATATTAGAAGGGTATGCATCATCTCAAAGATATTTCTCATCTTCTGAGTTAAAAAGAAGTGTATGGCACTATGAAATTTCAAGTGTTACACTATTAAACAACAAATGAAAATAAATTGTTTCAAAAAAAATTAAAAATAAATGAAATATTTTTTTCTAAATTGATTGAGATGTTAGGTTCTCTCCCCAAAAACTCAGTAATCACTTTTTTTTTAGATAAATTTTTTTCTCAACCAAGAAAACAGTAGTTAAAAATTTACAAGGGAGAAAAAAGAAAGAGTCTTTCGCATGATTGCCTTTATATTATTCTTAATTAGTAAAATGATCAGTGAGTTTTTTTTTTTTTGACAATTAAGTTCTTAAGTTTTAAATTTTTTTACAATTAAGTCACTTTCGTAAATAATTGTTAAAATATTAAATGAAATTAATTAAGCATTTTCAAATCACNTTAAAAAGAAAATAGCTAAAAATTAATTACAATTAACAACATAATATAAAAATTTTAAAAATTCTCTCTACATCTTTTACAAATTAATTAGTGTTAGTAAAATACTAATTTTTTTTTTTGTTTAAACATGTTCAATTTCGTAAAAATAAAAATATTAACAAATAAAAAAAAAAACTTAATAGTCAAAAATTTTAAAATTTAAAAACTTAATTATCTGAAAAATAACTCAGATACTATTAATAACGCAGGGTAGACATGTCAAAAACCCGAAAGAAAAAAGAAAATAAACCTGAATTTTGAGAATTTGATAAGAAGAAAGGACGGTAAAAGCTCAATGCTTAACCGCGTCCGCGTGGAGGTGGAGATAATGACACCGAAAAGGTGGAGCTGGCTAATTTTGATTGTTTGCACTTTTTCTCTTTTTTAAAACTAGAGCCCACCAATATTGTCCCCTTCAAGGACGAGGAGTTTGAGCTTTGTTTTCTATAAATATATAACACATAAACACCCTCAAAATACAATCCCTATTCCTCTACCTAAAAAAAGAGAGAACCAATTATTATGGCTTTAACGTTACGTTCTTCCACCTCTTTCCTTAATCTTAAGGACACCAAAGGCCTCAAAACTCCTGATGACTTGTTTTCGGGCGCAGTTTGCTTCGCGCAAATCAAGCCAACATGTCGTCTACGCGGAAAGAATTCGATCCAAGAGGCTCAAATATCACATGAAAAGGCCTTCACAAGTGAGAAGAGAGAAAAACTCCATGCATTCTCCGGTCCTCATGCAACGAAAAACGACACGAGAGTGCCGGTTTTCGTGATGCTTCCGTTGGATACGGTGACTCATGGAGGGAACTTGAACAAGCCAAGAGCCATGAATGCTAGTCTTATGGCCTTGAAGAGTGCGGGAGTTGAAGGAGTCATGGTGGATGCATGGTGGGGCTTGGTGGAGAAAGATGGGCCTCTTAAGTACAATTGGGAAGGCTATGCTGAGCTTGTTCAGATGGTTCAGAAGCATGGCTTGAAGCTCCAAGTTGTTATGTCTTTTCATCAGTGTGGAGGAAACGTTGGAGACTCTTGCAGGTAATTTTTTTTTATTTTTTCAATCTCTTTAGTCTGCAAAATTTCCAATTTTTTTCATGTTTTCTTTTGCAGCCAATTTGATTTAACATGAAAAAAAAAAAAAAAAAAAAGGGCTAAAAGGGCAATATATATTTGTGACCAATATGATATTTTCAGTCTATTCATCTCAAAGGGTCTCCAAATTTTTTCGATTTCCCATTGATTTTTCGACCAATCTGATTAAGAATGCAAAAAAGTCAAGAGAATTAATTTTTTTTTCCTTATAATCATCAGAAATTACCAGTCTTCCATCTTTAAAATCTTATCGTCTCAAAGGGTCTTCGAAATTTTTAATTTATCCAAGTTTTCATTTTCTACATATTTGATTAGAACATATAAAAAACCTAAAAGGGCAAAGCTATTTATCATCAAGAGTGACCGATATGACATTTTCAGCCTAATTATGTCAATGGGTCTGCAACTTTGCAATTTGCCATGTTGCTTTGCAGCCAATTTTATAAGACATGCAAAAGAGTTAAAAAGGTACTTTTAGTCTAATCAAACAACTGGGAGTGAACTAGAAAGAGATTAGTCCAATTTGGTCATGTTTTTAAGTAGAAAATTGTGTTTTTTGATTAACCATTTGTTAACAAACGAGTGTCTTTTAGTTATGGACTATGTGTTAAACCATTTCGTGTTTTAATTCTCAGCATTCCTCTACCTCCATGGGTGCTTGAAGAGATCAGCAAGAACCCAGATCTTGTTTACAAAGACAGATCAGGGAGAAGGAACCCAGAGTACATCTCCTTGGGCTGTGATTCATTGCCTGTTCTCAGAGGAAGAACTCCAATTCAGGTCTACTCAGATTACATGAGAAGCTTCCGTGACAGATTCAGAGACTATTTGGGAGATGTTATTGTGGTAAGAACTTTCTTCAGCCGTGTTAAGAACTATTATATTTCTTGATTAGTAAGGAATGGCTAAGGCATGAGATACATAAATATGATACGACCTTGAGAGAACTTGGTCTCATTATTTAACCAATAAGTTTCCTAGTGTTCACGTATACGATTCCAATTATCCATAGTTCTGACATTTTAAGCTAAAAACAGTAAGTTTTCAGGGAACCCAAAACGAAAACATTTTCATCAAACAAAAACTTTGATTTCTTTTTTCCTTATCTAACCGAAATGGTTAGAATTTTTCGTAGACAGGAAGACTATGAGGCACACAATCCAACATGCAAGGAGACAACGAAACAAGATGGACATTGTAAAAAAGTTTTCCAAATGAGAGAGTATTTTTTTACCGTAACTTGCCTACAATAAACTACCAATTGAACTTATTCTTTCATGTATAACTACTAATTTTGGTTCATCTTTTCGTTGAATACTATAGTCTATTTATACTGACTAAGCATATGTTTTTACCATTTGCCACAACCAGTTCAAGTAATTGGAGTATTCATGGTCCAATCATTTTCAAACCCTCAAACAAGGAATTGTTTCTCTTAAGCTTCAGAAACTTAACCTTCAAATTCTTCTGCAGGAAATTCAAGTAGGTATGGGTCCTTGTGGGGAGCTGAGATATCCAGCTTATCCCGAAAGCAACGGAACTTGGAGGTTTCCTGGAATAGGAGAATTCCAATGCTATGACAAGGTATTCTTCATAAACTAGAGACGTCTTTCCTTCCATTACAATTTCAGAACCAAGTAGTCTAGGATGCAATCATGTCATTCTAAAACAAGCTTTTTGTGTCATGCAGTATATGAGAGCTTCATTGCAAGCATCAGCAGAGGCGATTGGGAAGAAAGACTGGGGAAAAAGTGGACCACATGATTCTGCCAATTACAACCAATTCCCTGAAGACACCGGGTTTTTCCGGAGAGATGGAACTTGGAACACCGAGTACGGACAGTTCTTCCTTGAATGGTACTCCAAAAAGCTGTTGGCTCATGGTGATGCAATCCTGGCATCTGCAAAAGGAGTATTCCAAGGAACTGGCGCGAAACTATCTGGAAAGGTAGCAGGGATCCACTGGCATTACAGAACGAGATCTCACGCAGCTGAGTTAACAGCAGGATACTACAACACCAGACATAGGGATGGTTACCTTCCAATAGCACAGATGTTTGCCAAACACGATGCTGTCTTTAACTTCACCTGCATGGAAATGAGAGATGGAGAACAACCTGCACATGTAAATAGCTCACCCGAAGGATTAGTACGACAAGTAAAGATGGCAACTAGATCAGCTGGAGTTGAACTTGCGGGTGAGAATGCATTGGAAAGGTATGATGCAGGTGGATATGGACAAGTTCTGGCAACAAGTAGGTCAGATTCAGGTAACGGGTTGTGCGCATTTACATATTTAAGAATGAACAAGAGATTATTTGAAGGAGACAACTGGAGGAACTTGGTGGACTTTGTGAGGAGCATGTCTGACGGTGGTCGGAATAGAAGACTTTCAGAGCTTGACTCCACTGGAACTGATCTTTACGTCGGATTTGTCAAAGAGAAGAATGTGAAGAAAACAAAGGAAGCTGTTCTTGTGTAGATTTTGTACATGTGTTAGTTCATGGATAACAGAACATAGTTTAGTGTAGTATATAATAGAGAAGAAAAAGTATGAAAATACAGGGCAAAAATACTGGTATATTGTATATTGCATACTGTCACGATCCAAAACTCGAGTTAGTGGCAGAAAGGAAATTTCACAAAAATAGAAAATTCCTTGATTTATTTGAAAATGGTCAAAAATTCTAGTTTTATAAAACGTTCCATTTAAATAAAATAATCGGAATTTCATCCCGTGAACCACTCTCAAAGTTCGTACACACCATTAAATATAAACTGAATAATAATTAAAAATCACGAAGTCAAATATAAGTCCAAGCATCACCATCATCCACAACAAAAGTCAAATACTAGAATGACATACATAAGTTTGCAGACAAAATAGAAAGCAATAATCTTAGTTCAATGCTAATACAAAACCAAAATAGTCCAAAGACTACGATAACAAACTCCTAGCAATACCAAGAGACAAACTGCAATCCAGATGACCTCTTACTCCTTTTGATCACCAAAATCGCACTGTACACCACCTAAGGAAGGGAGGAAGGGGGTGAGCATAAAATGCCCAGTAGGAAAAATAATTACCTCGATTGAAAATATTTTAGTGATGGGGAATTTCTGCATGGTTAGTTTAGTCCAAAACATACATATATATATATAATTCAAACCGAAAATCCATATATATATATATATATATATATAAAGCAGTGTAATCAAAACCATTCAATTCATATGCACATGATACTAATCAACCTATATACATGAGCTCTCATCATCTCATCTGTGGAAACCCAGGATGATGGCACTAAGTGTACCTAACAACCTGCCTGATACCTAAGCCTATACCCGGAGGAGACACCTATGTGTCGCCTACCAAACCTGGAGGGGCAACCGAATTGCCTACACCTGCCAAATGGGGAGGTAATCAGAAGTAACAAAACTCCGTGCGAGTTTACGGACTCTCACTGACAGTGGGGCACACAGTGCGACACTGTAAACCCGCGATGCTAACACGATGCTCATGTATGATCCTATGACACGTGCAATACAGAACTGAAGTGTGAAAATAATCGTGCTCTGGTTTTTCAATAAAATCAGCGTACTAAGTTTTTATAGAAAAACGGGCTACATAACGACCCGATTTTTAATATACCCAAAATATCCTGCATTCTGAAAATTTTCTAGAACAATACAGTATATATCTCATACAACCAATTCCCATCACAGATATGTAAATAGTCTAGAAATCACATTTGTTCTCATATGTTGCTAAAAGTAAGTTTGATTCGAAAACGATATTAAACACAGGTAATTGAATCTCTACCTCGCTCGAATAGCAATACCACGCTATTGAATCCTCAAGGTGTTGTTGACTATCGCCCGAAGGGTCGGGAACCAATTTCAAGCCCTCGATCGTCCCTTTGCGAAAAACTAACTTCTCACCGGAGCTTCAATTCCACAAACGGACTTCTTCACTGAATTCCTAGCACCCAAAATAGCTAAGTTAGACATATAACTTGTCTAATTCGGGTCTGGGCCCACACCAGGCCGGTGGCATGCAAAACGAGGTAAATCTCGCCCCTCCGATCTCAATTTTCATGCCGATCACCAAACATAGGCAATATATATATCAAATTTCTCCATTTTCCGAGTACATTCCAAAAATGAGGTCAAAAACACAATCCAACAGCTGGATCAAAAAATCAAACTTAACCTCGAAATATCCAAAAATGGCAACTTTCAATCCGGGCAAAATGAGGTTGAGAATATACATTGATGATCCTTGCGACGAGACGAATCCTACGGGACCAGTTGGGGGTCGAATGGTGGCCGAAATCGTCGCCGGCGACCAAAAATCCGAAACGGCAACTTTGGATATTTTCTAANCAATTTTTTAAAAATTATACATAAGTCCCCAAATTTCAAATCTCTATTAATCTAGTCCCCAAAAAATTACAAATTTAGTCTCTCTGCACAAAATTTTTACAAATTAATTCTCCCAATATTATATCCAGAAATTTGATAAAATGTCCAAATGACCTTCACAAATTCCGGGTTTTTACACATACACCACAATTTGACGTAGTTTGTATCTACACGTTCATAACATGAATGGACAGCTTGTGTTCATTCGAAATTTCAAACCACTTATTATTTCTGGAAATTTTTTACTTCCGAGGATTCCTAGAAGTCGTGCTAGTCCAATATATTACATTTTATCCGATCAGATTAATCCATTTGTTTATCACAATTCTAAACATTGTTCACAATGAAAGGCATTAAAAATATTTCCTCATTTTTCAGCATATGTATCATTTGATAACTGACATACCAATCCATATTTAAATATCAAGCTTTACCAGAACTAACGCAAAAACTGGAGCTTCTTGTATCCATTACAAGTTCTTTTTTCATTTTCTCTTTTCTAAAGCAGGCCAACAACAAATATGCTGGGTCACCTTCCATCTGTTTAAGGAAACTACACTCATAACATGCTTAACTATGAATTATGCATTTTCCAATCTTGTTCATCAATCCTATCTCATCTCTCCTATGATGTTTTATTTTTTCTTTAATGACAGTGTGCATTAGTGCATACATCACCACTGTGTAGTGATATAAAATAAATAGAAAATGAAATGCTCTGAATGATATATGATTAGTATAAAATATTGAAAATTAGCCTCCCATGTGATGATCCAACATATTATTTTGTGGAAAAAGTTTGTACTGTTTGACTTGATTTTGTATTAATGATACATGAAACCACCAATTTTATGCATATTCAGCTGCATATAATTGATGAAATGACTTAGACCAATACATAAAAGCGTGACACAATAATGCATCCCAACCTGTGTGCACAAAGACATTGGAGAAGCAAATATCTTGGACCAAAAATAAAGCTTGGCAGAAAAATCTATGAGGTCACCGAAAAAATTCTAAAAAGGTTGTTCATAAGTAGATAGTCGGCCAAAGGACCTGTGATCAACAACAGATAAACAATCCATCGTTAAAAAGAAGGGGGCAAAAAAAAAAAAAAAAACGAGAGAGAGAGAAAGAGAGAGAGGAAGAATGATGCACATATCTTCTTTGTACCATTTCGCGGTCAAATTAAGTCATAAAAACAATCAATACCTAACAAACATCTCTTAATGAAACGTCTTTATCCTCAAATTAAGGCCAACATGGTAAGAACTTGAAAGTAAATAACAACAGAGGACCACTTCCACGGTCAGGCACAATGTATGAAGACGTGAAGATACAAGTAAAGATGGGCCAAGGACTGCTATCAACACATATCCAAATACCACTTTCACTTGACTTAATCCCAAATTTAAGAATGTAAGCTGTTTTCAAACCCACTTGAAGTCCACATCCTCAAATCCAAGCACCTGAGTACAAACAAGATTAGTCTTCAGCAACCGTCTTGTGTGTTTCAACATATCTCAAGCACATAATAATACCGGGTAGATTACGAAATGAAAGCAAATAAACCCAATAACAATGCTCAACAATAAAAGAAAATGAAGCACGAAGCAGTTGTCAAGTACGAACACAGAAATCATTCTCTAAATTCGCATGAAAACTTAACTAACTAATCCATTATGAACTTTGCAAGCAACTAGACTATTCAGTATCCATTATGTAGCTGTTAATTTCGGTTTAAGCCCATAACCCAAAATCAAAACTTTTTTACATGTGAATAAATATATAACTAGACAACTAATAATCTTCAAATGTTCAAAACACAAGAAGACCAAAGTTGAAAACTCCATGCCCTCTCACACTTTGAACTCATTCCCAAAACCTAACACGCAAATTTTAAATTTTAAAAACTCCAACTTCATTATTGAGCACTATAATTAACTGGGTTCCAATCAAAATTCTTGAAAAAAAAAAAAAACTACTATAATTTTGTATAAATAATCAGAATTAACCCAAAAAAAAAAAAGCGAGAGAGTTCTTACATTGGATTCAAGAATGAGGTGGTGGAGGATTTGGGTTTGGGTTTCCACGGCGAAGCTCTTCAATCAAATCGCCGAGCTCTTTTCGAGCAGATTCTCTTCCAAACATGAATCCGTACCTAAAAAGGATTCAGTTTATAGCATGAGATAGGAATCGAAGACCCAATAAAGTTTTAACAAAAGGACCATAATTCCCAATTAAGTGTGAGAGAGAGAGAGAGAGAGAGGGAGAGAGAGGAGAGAAGTACCAGAGGGAAACGGCAGAGAAGACTCCGGCAGTGACGACTGTCTGAACCAGAGTGAAGCTTTTCTCCATTTTCGTCAATTTTAATTTTGAAACGCAGAGATCGCTATGGTAAGCTTTGGGGCTTTGTTTTGTAGGAGGGAAGACAATTTGGGTTGGTAAAAAACGACATGTCGTTTTATTTTCAAGATTCATCTGTCGTCTTAGAGGATGAGGCATGAGTTGAAAAATGACATGTCGTTTACCATGTTAGAAGTCGCTCAAATCTCATCGAAGTTTCACTTTCGAGATTTCGTCATTTGGATACGCACTAAGAAAGAAGAGTCTAGTTGAGAAATAAGATTTAGGTTTTTTTTTTGGTGGTACTGAGGAAAAGGATTCTGTTTTTTTAATACTATTTATGGCCATTTATATCTTTTATAAAAAAGTTATTTTTGTCATTAATTAATTTTTTATGAGGGATGAGAAAAGAAAAAGCATGACGGCAGTAAAGACAATTTCACCAATGAACTCAGACCCCTTAATTATAGTTCTTAAAAAGTTTTTTTTAAATAAAAAAACTCTATTTTAATTCTGCCAAAACGCCATCTTGCTGTCATTATGAAAGATCACTGTCGTTTGAAATACGTGCACGTCGTTTCATCATTGATAAATTAGATTTGCATGCACATGTTTGCAAATTATCATAGTATATACATAAAAATGCTGCAACAATTATGCAACTTAGGCAGGTACTGCATTTTTCCCTTTTAAGAGGGAAAAAAATAGGAAGATAAAGATAAGAAAAGGTATTGAAAAATACTTCCAATATGAAAACAGATTATAGATCTATATTATACCCCAAAAAATCTATTTTATTAAAATAATATTTGAAAAAATTTAAAAAAAAAAAAACGCCACCTTCACAAATAAGTTTGGACAACTCTACGAGAGCTAACCCAGGACTCGGGAGACAAAATTATCAAATTCTCATTTGCTCTCTTTTTTTCTTTTTTTTTTCATAAAAATTTTTGAACTCTATTTAGATTTGCCCTTAACCACATTAGCTCTACGTGATGAAGTATTCCCATTTGTAGAGGAACTTGAGCCTTGTGATTCTTGTATTGCTTGCTTCAATATCTCCACAATTTGATTCATTGTTGGCCTGTATTTTGCATTCTTGTTCAAGCAGCTATCTGCCAACTTGGCTATTCTCTTGGCTGCATCAGGCGAAAAATCGCCTCTCAGACGAGTGTCCATAATCATACTAAACTTTTTGCCGTCAGCTGGATAATGTTTCACCCAATCTAGAAGCTTCTGCTCCGGTGTGGGGCGGTTTCTTTCCAATGCACGCCTTCCGGTAAGGATCTCATAGAGGACAACACCAAAACTCCATATGTCACTCTGCACTGTGAGATGGCCAGTCTCAACATATTCTGGTGCAGCATAGCCATATGTTCCAACCACCTGTTTGAGGAGCAACACACCAAAGATACACACAAGTTAAGCCCTCCAGGGACCTCAGAATTCATATATAAAATGTTTGATAAGAAAATCCAGTTCTTTCAATTAATGGACTTCGAAGAGAAGTATAAAACTTTTGCAGGCTATATCAGTGTGCATCTCATCACGACTTGTCTTAATATCTTACAAGCTATCAAAAGAAAAGATGAGAAATGTACTAACCAAATCTTATGACTTTTACTAAAATAAGCCAGTTAAATGACATTAGCATAACTTTGCATATATTATCTGTAACGTAAGATGGGCGTGTTATCTTATGCAGCCTATGAAATGATATAAGAAAAATCGTTTGTCGTGTACTTACTGCTGTGGATACATGAGTCCGGTCACCAGTTGGCCCTTCTCTAGCAAGTCCAAAATCTGACAGTTTTGGCTTAAATGCCTCATCCAAAAGCACATTTGAGGATTTGAAATCTCGATATATTACCTTCCAACAGAGCAAGAGAAATGGTTAATAACAAAAGAGTGAAAAAAAAAGTCCAGCAAAAATTTCGTAGTTTTTAATTTGAAAGCTTGTAAGGTTACTATAACCGCTATTTGTTAAGCAAGTCAAATAGATAGAGAAGCAGTATAGCTGGGAAGCAGAGTAGGCAATGAAGCCAACAAGAACACTTACCCCGATATTACTATTCACCACTTATAATTCAATACATGACCCCAGTAATAAAGCAACTGAACATTGTACAACAGACTTTTACCTTAAGGAGCATTGTGACAAGAGTTGGGCCTTTCTTAGTAATTTCCAAATTAAACCAATTTAGTACTTGTTTGCTTGTTATAATAAAATTTAAGGCGTTGCTCCTAAATCCCCTTATTCACAAGATGACAATTAAAATAGAATCTTTATATTTTGAAGCCCCCATTTTTAATGCACTGCCAATTTTAGCTCAGTAGTGCATAGTCAAAATCATTAACGTTCGAACTTTTATCAAATTTAGAGCGCAAGTTTTTCTTTGGCTCATGCTAGAAACATGCGAAAAAATGAACACAGATGTGCCACAGAAATAAAGAATTAGCATCACAGCAGTAGGAATTCACATTTTACAAATTACTTAAGATTCAAGTACATGCATAAGGTGATAGTGTAGACACTCTCAACTGAATTAAAGGGCATTTGTACCTTAACTTCCAATCCGTCGTGTAAATAAGCCAACCCTTCAGCAGCACCGAGTATAATCTGCAACCTTTTTATCCAGGGAAGAGAGGGCAAAGCCCGGTTGAAAAGATGATCTTCTAAGCTTTTATTAGCCATGAATTCGTACACCAATAGCCGCTGGATCCCCCTTTCTCCATCCACAGAGCAATATCCTATAAGTTTTACTAGGTGTGGATGACTTAGAACACCAAGGAATTGAACTTCTGCCAGCCATTGTTTATGACCCTAAATGAGACAAAAAGAAACAAAATACTGGTTAAAAAGACGATAAACATTATAAAGAGAGGAACGGCAGCAATAAATCGAATGCTCTCTGATGGATCATATTAACTGTGAGGTACGTGAAGAACCCCATGATTTGGTAGTTATAATTGATTAGAGAAATGACAATTTTCAAACATAAACTCACGTGACAAACTTGCAATTAGAGTTCTAAGTAGATTTACTAAATAAGCACAAACAGTAACGAGTCGATCCACCATCAGCATATGAAAGGTAAAGTGAACATCCACATATCTTAGGAAATCCCATAAAAAGACATTCTTTAAGTGGACAAACATTAAACAACTGATCTTATTCTAATACACACCCTTTTGCAGCACTCTTGGATTCCCACAATGTTAAAACTGTACCAGTGAAATTCATAAATGAGTTGCACAAAGAACACATGGGATTATCTTTGCATGCCAAGTCATTCCTACAGCATTCCATAACACCTTTCTTTATCAAAGATGTTATTCTGCAGCTGACATATCACTCAACCAACGACAAGAAACTTCATGCTTCAGATCAAATATTTTTTCAGGGCTTAGTTTTTCTGGCAATTTAAAAAGTGTTTTAAGCACAACAGCTAACTAAAATAGGGTGGAACACCTTTGTCAGGGTAGTTGACTTTTAAGAAAATATAACTGGTCAAACAAAGTGAAAAGCTGCAATTTTGTAAAGCAAAAGAGCATATAAATCTAAAGGGCAAAATATGCATTCAACTACTAAAGCTCCATTTAAAATTCTCGCCAGTATCATGAGTTTGTTGATATTTATATTCTATTTTTGAGAACATCCTAATTCTAAATTCAGGAAACGGATAAATTAAAAAAATGGGAAAGAAGTCAATTGGTCTATTCCATTATCGACTTGTTATTCCCTGGTCTAGCACTCTTGCTTGATTTTATTTATAAATCGTATACTCTTGACACTTAAATTGGTTTCCACCACCAATTTAAGTCATTAAAAACTGCCTAAATCACAAGTTTTCCAAGTGATCAAATAAAGAAAGAAAAGCATTCCTAAATCCTCAATTGATTGACATTTATCGAATTTGGTCTTCAACATTGCCCAATTGCTTAGGAAATATTCTCTGATTAATTCTCTCCCTACCCTCACTTCATAAGTTCAACATCTCAAAAGCAAAAGAACAGAATTTAGCATCAATGCTCATTCAAAATTCAAACAGTTAGACACT
The DNA here is from genome assembly GCA_002914805.1 of Parasponia andersonii. Taxonomy (NCBI): domain Eukaryota; kingdom Viridiplantae; phylum Streptophyta; class Magnoliopsida; order Rosales; family Cannabaceae; genus Trema; species Trema andersonii. Next base: position 533,537 of record JXTB01000299.1, read on the forward strand.
ATCCTATTTTTTCACTTGATCACAGAAACAGAGGCCAAAAAACTGTAGAATCTCCAACTCTAGCGGCAATTTAAATGTATTCTTTTGCCAACCAAAGGTCTCATCTCTGGGCCCTTTAAAGGAACAAGCAGTAAGTTAAATAACCAACTAATACTAACTGAAACCACATTTCTTAAAAATTTTGAAGCCAAAACAAATGCATTAACAAAAACTAACCTGTAAGCTATGCTGGTTTAACTTCTTTATGGCAACCACAATCGGATTGCCCTGACCATTAACAGGCCTAATTGTTCCTCTATACACACTCCCAAAACCACCTTCTCCAAGCTTTAGCAACCGGTTGAAGCCATTGGCTGCTTCCCTCAGCTCTTGGAAAGAGAAAACTCTCAAAGTATGCTCCTTTTCTTTGTAAAGTTCTGGTATACTTCTTGGTGATGGTAATGAGCTAGAAGATTTGATTTCACGATCTAATGCAGGATTCTTTGGCTTGTTTCGGTTTCTCAACTCTGGAGCTGATTCTGCCTTTTGTTTGCTCTTTAATTTGTCCTTAAAGGAAAAGAAGCACTTCATTTCTTGAGCTCTAAAAAACCCAGTTTCAACCTCAATTGATCCTTCTAAAAGTAAGTGCTACTTTTCATTTAGCCAAAAGGGCAGAGAGAGAAAGAGAGATCAAAAGGGTGTAAGATAAGGCTGAATTTGATGGAGAATGGAGAAAATCCAGAGAACCCAGTGAAGAACAAACAAGATAAAATAGACCCGGAAGGCCAGAAGGACCAAACAGAGGATAATGACGAGTAGAAAACGAAGGAAAATAGAAACTACAAGGAAATTGAAGCAAAAATAAAGGAGACCCAATTCAAAGGGGTATAAAGGACAATACCCAGATGGAATTTGAAGTGAAAGAGGGAGAAGGGGAAGAAGATGATGAACGAGGCTAAAACTGTGTGGAAGGATTCAAATAACCGTGTGAATGAAGAAATTGAAAGTTACATAACTGAAATAAAGAGAGGCAAAGAAGCCAATCCCAGGTGGAAAAGCAAGTTTTAAGGTGTATGAATCCAATGAAGATCCGTATGAGAGAGAGAGAGAGAGAGAGAGAGAGAAACGTGTTTAAAACGAAAATCTTAAGTAAGGACAGAGACAGGAGAGAAGAGGATGAGATATATTGAACCGAGTGAACAAGGCAAAGACCAAGAAGACTTTTGATCTTTGCAACTACTCATTTTCTTTTATTAGTTTTGATGTTAAAAAAAATAAGGCACTGAATTTTAAACGCGTGCCATGGGGTTTTTGCTTTTCTTTGCTTTGGTCTTCGGTCATAACAGCGTTTGGAGATGACGAGTTTAAGAAGACTTGATTGATTACAACGACAGATCAAATCTGCTCAAGGATATAGCCAAGCCAAGCCAAGCCAACCAAATATTATTACTATTAGGACGTATTAGCTAGCTGCCACTAAAGGAGGGTGACGCATGCATTTACATACAGTCATACACCAGATCATACAGTAGTAAATGCATTATTTCTTTTTCTTTCAGCGCTTAAACAGCTAACCTTGACCACGTAGTGTGGTAACCTAGCGGTAAAATGAACTCTTTAGTCGGACTAGGTAAATAAGGGGTGAAATTCCTCCAAAAATGGCTTCTTTTTTTTTTTATCGAGTCCCGCTAGAGTCTCGTAAGTGGATGCCTATGTTTTATCCTTGAGCATGGTCTCCAACTGATATTTTTTATTTAAAATAAATGTGGTAATTCTCCAATAAAAAGGACAATTAGATTGTAAAAATTACGGACCCATGATGAATAGCATTGCTTTTCCTCCTTTAATTTCCAGTGACTATACCACGGGTATGGTATCTAAGGCTTTGTTTGGTCTATTGGACGACGATTAGGATAAGAATTATTTATTTTAATGATATATTTGATGCTACCTTAGGATTAAAATAAATAATAGAGTTAAATACAGTAATAGTCTTTTAATTGTACTCGTTGTATTATTTTGGTCCTCAAATTTTCAACTTACATAATATTATCCATAAATTATGTAGTTGTTACAACAATAGTCAATTTATCATAAATTATTAATGTTTAAACTAAAAATAGTTGTGCACAAAGCATATAATTGAATATTATTTAAATTTATGAGTCAAATTCTCGTTTTTAACTATATTTATCAAATTATGTATTTTGCACATGATTCATTTCTGTTAAAATTTTAACAGCTTATGAAAAAAATATTATTGCTATAATAACTATATATGCCTTGATAGTCACTGTGTGAGCTAAAAATTTATAGTCTCATTGTTGATTATAATTGTTAAATTATGTGCTTTATAATAACTTATTTTTATTAAATATTTAACTGTTAGTTAGTGATAAAATTATCATTGTTGCAATAATAATTCGAGGGCTATAATATATAAGTTAAAAATTCAATAAGCCAAAATAATATGACAAATATAATTAAGAGACTATTAATATCATTAACCCTAAATAATATTATGCTCTAAAATTAGTTTTATTATAATTAGATAAATAGTCCCTCACCAAAGTGTGGAAATTAATAATATCAAACATTATTACTAGTGGAACCCATCTTTTTTACACGCTAGTAGCCTAGTGAGTCCTACTTTAATAGACCTTTTAAGTACTTTAAACGTATATTAAACTGAAAATATTTATATTCTATATTCCAATTACAGTGAGTCCCATGTTATACATAACAACGTTAATCTAATCAAATAATACACTAGACACATAATAGTATTAAGCATACCCTATTACAACTCAATGCAATAATCTTATTCAATCTCGTACATGAAACACGCCCTAATGGTATAATGGATTCGAATCTAGGTGAAAAATAAGATTTTTCTATTATTTTTAAGTGCCTATACTACGAGCATGGTAACCTAACGGTACAATGTATTTGTGATTAGGTGGTCCAAATTCAAAATAGAGGTGAGCATCGGTCATTTTTTATACTTATTAAACTGATTGGTCAACTTTCAGTTATTTTCGATTCAAACCAAAAATTGACTAACAAAGAAAAATATGTAGAAAAATCGACTGACTATTTCATCAGTTCAATCAACTTTTAACTGAAAAAACTAAACATTTTAAATATGAAAATGGTCGGTCGGTTATTCTATTTTGTCAGTTTTTTTCGGTTCAATCAATTGGATTTTTTTGTTTAAACCCAAAGAAAAACAAGAAAAAAATTAAAATTATTTTATTTATTTTTTGAAAATGATTCACAATTAAGGTAGAAATACTTAGATAATAGTAGCACAAAACAACCATAAAATCATAAACTTAAAAATTCAAATAGATAAATATACATCTACATATATAACTCAAACTTGGATATAAAAAAAGATAAAATAATTTGGGTCTTGTATAGTTAAAAAATAATTATCTTTGGGCCTTTTGTGAGTTGAAAAAAATAGACTCGGGGGTAATTGGTAAAGGTATCAAAAATTAGTTTTAAAGATGTAAATAAGTAAATAAAATTAAAAAAATATAAAATTTTAACTTTTAATTCAGTCAGTCTTTTACCGGTCTGTTTGAGTCTAGAGAAAAAATTGACCAAACTAATCTTGGTTTTTTAGATTTTGGTTTTTGATTTTTTCAATTTTGATCGATCGGTTTTTTCGATTTAGTCAGTTAGACGGTTTTTTTACACACCTCAAAATTTCAGACTTTAGGGTGAAAAAACGAGATTCTTCGTTTATTTTTGAGCGACTATACCATAAAAATTGTTTATCCATCAATATAATAGACTCTGTTTAGTCAGGCCTCGTTCAAACCTTGAAGGTGAATTTTCTCTTTGATTTTCAAGTGATGTACTGTATGCCTAAATAATTCTATCTTTTGTTGGATAGGTCAGCGCAATGGTTGAGGTAAATATTAAGGTCAATAAAGAGATGGCTACTTCTGCTTTGGCGTAAGAAAAATTAACCTTAAATATTAATGAGTATGAAAATTTCGCAGCACTTAATACATAATTTGTGGTGATTCCATGTTTGAGATTAATCAATGTTTGATATGTATACCAATTGACAAATAGATTACGATATGCTTCTTTGAAAAGTATAATTTGTACAAGTAGACTGTTTGTGAAAGTATTTTAAAGTAACCATGAGAGTATTAGTCTTTGATTAATTAATTAGTGCCTTAATATTGACTTTTAAAAAGTATAAAACCAAACAATCGTAAAGGTGATTGAAAAACAATTAAAAAAGGGGCTTACTCATAATTATGTACGATTTATGAGATAATTTCAGTTTAGTTTGAATCGTTTTGTCTGTGGCTTTTTAGCATTATTGGTCGCCAACCTTACATCCATTGGCATATTGGTCCTCATTCTTTCATTTTTGACAATTACATCCCTGACATTACACAGTTGTGGCATATCAGTCCTTGCAGTCCTATTCTGCCGTTAGTCAATTATTTCTAGGGGTACTGGATGGAAAGTGAAAAAAATTCATTTGCCCCAGAGGTACAGAAAATAGAGTTAGTGTTATTTGAGCTCATTTATGGCTGGCCTTGTCTCCATTTAGATCGATAAAAAAACAAATAGATTTGATAATGTTGACGGAGGTTTTATCAACAATAAATTTAGAAAAAATCGAGAGATGTGGCTTATATAAATTAAAGCAATAAATCAAAGTAAATAAGGAGAGAGGGATTTATAGTAGTTCGGCCTCAAAAAAGATGAGCCTACGTTCACTTTTTTCTCACTATATTCTGAAGAACTACACACTCAGGGTTACAAACTCGTCTTGGAAAAACTGAAGAACAATTGGAAAGACTGAAAAGCTATTGAGAATACTAAGGACAACTATTCAAAGCTCTCTCAACTTGTATATCCGAAACTTGGAGTTTTGGAATATTTTCTATGTGTTGTATCGTTGTGTTCATTCAGTCCCTTTATATAGGCCAAGGTGACCTTATGTCTTTAGGATCCTTATGTCTCTAGGATTCTAATGTCCCTAGGATCCTAATTGTATAAACGGGTAACTATACAATTGGGTAGTTATCCAAAACGGATAACTAGTTGATCATAAATAGGAGACTTCAGTTTCCCTTTCCTTATAGGTCTCTTTTATAGCATTTACTTGTTTCCCTCTTCTTGTAGGTTTCCTGTTTGTCAAGGCAAACTGCACAGAGAAGGTCGCACAAAACCTGTGGAAGAGGTCGCATATAACCATCACGGAGGAGGTCGCATATAACCTTCACGGAGGAGGTCGCATATAATCCTTATGCGACCTTAGGATTTTAGACCGCACAACAATTGCCTCCCAGCTCCATTAGTTCTTTAGAACGACATGGAGCTTCCAATTACCGTGCGACCTTGTGATGTCATAGCTTAAAACTTGTGGTTTGAGTAATCGAAGATCCGTCAGATTCCAAATCTCCTCTCTCAAGATCACGCGTATCTCTGTCAGAACGGAGCACGTGTAGCTAAGAGCGAAATTTGAGGAAGCCTGATTAATACCAACCGTCACCAAATCTTTTCAAATTTTAAACAATCCTGACTTTTCAGATAGATTCAAATCTCGCGCAATCCTTAGCTTTCAGATTTAAAATTCAAATCCTCTGATCTACGGTTGCGATCTAACGGTGCTTAGGTTATAAATATCAGAAACCATCTGTTCCTATTTCATTTTACTGTTTCTCTCCGAAAACTTCAGAAATCCTCAGAACCCTAGCGCCGTTCTATCTCCTAGGTCGCTCCAACCACTGCTGCTTCTCCGACAGTTTCGAATCGACTCAACTCCCTCTATTGAAGAAAGGTCAGTGTCTTCTCTTATTTCTTTCATTCTTGAAAACTTCAATCTGAGAATAAATTCATTTCACCGAAGTGAAATAAGAAATTTGTTCCTCATACTCTTTTTTTCTTCAGTCTGTAGAGTAGAATCACTAAATATCACTTAAAAATGATCTTATGAGAAGAATTTCTAGGGTCTGATACCCTAATCTATGCTTTCTAAACTGACGGTTCATTTACTGATGAACTGCTCGAACACTTTCTGACGAACTGCTCGAACACTTTCTGACGAACTGCTCGAACACTTTCTGATAAATTGCTCGAATGCTCTCTGATGAACCCGTAGATTATTTAGGAATAAACTTGTTTGTTTAATGTAACCTTAGGATAAATATCCAGAATGTTGGCATAGTGGAAATCCTCAATATCTGAATCCCTGTGTATTTCTTTTCAAATGTCTAGTAGTGAGGAACTATTTAAGGAAGGAAATGCCTTTTCTGGGGAATCTAACTCTAACTCAAGTGTTAGCTCCATTAACCTTGAGGATTATCTCGAGCCGGAACCCGAGATAGAAATAACAGGGGTAAGACAGAGTAGTCCCCGAATAGGCGATCTCCCCCAGGATCAGTGGCCCAGACACATTAGGGATGCTCCAGCATTTTCTTCTGGCTATCAGTAAGTAGAAGGGAACTGGTCATGTACCAACGTTCGAACGAGCTGCACGTCGAGCAAACTCAGGAAGATTGTGAGCAGCTACAAGATCGCTATCCCCCTGCGTCTTCCAATGGAGTTCAACCGTCCACACACACCCCCTCGTAGACTTGCTTCCTTTTCTGAGGCAGTTCTTAAATACAGTGTGTATCTCCCCCTCCATCCGTACATAAAATCGATAATAGATTACTATGGGGTCGTCCCTTTTCAATTGACCCCTAATACTTATAGGTATATGGTAGGCTTGTACATTTTGTATCATAAATTAGGTTTAGAAACCCCTTCTCCTGAGGAATTCGCTTGGTTCTACCAAGTGAAGTCAAATCTGTCGGACTTCGGCTTCTTCTATGCAAGCAAGTGGTCGAATCAAGCCATAAAAACGATCTACGGGGTTCGCAACAACATGGGAAAATGGAAAAATCCATTTTTCCATTTTGACTATGCAGCCAATGGCTTCTTCCAAAACCCCGGTAGGTAGTCTTCCAATTAATCGTCTTGTTTGCATACTTATTCTTTATACTAATCACGTTCCAATGTCATCGCAGATAATAGAGATCGACCTGGACTCTCCAGTGATCAGCTCGCAAGAGTATGTGCAATCAACGAGCTTCCAGTTGAAGAATTTAACTGGAAGGTTCTAGGCACATCAAAGAACCTGGTCGCTT
>JXTB01000300.1:0-75785 GCA_002914805.1 Parasponia andersonii
AAGAAAAGGGTACAATGGGAACTTTACGAGATTTTTAAGCATACATAAGCATGCATAGTTTTTACTTACTGAGCGTTAGCTCATTTTAGTCTTGTGATGCAGATGAGGAGGCATATTTTGGTGTTGACTAGCTGCTTGCCTAGCTTGCCTTTTTGTCGCCATGATCATACAGATGTAGACGAGCTTGACCTGTGGGCGACATTTTTTGTTCTCAGATATTTTGGTGTAATGTAAATATTACAGCTAATGGCAAAATCGACTGGTGAAAACCTCTTTTGATTGTACATTTTGTAAAGATACTTTTAACAAAAAAAATGCCATGCAGTTTCTTTTGTCCTAAAGTTCTAGAAAGTTTTAAAAAAAAAAAAAAATTTAAATTGCCCACCTTTTTATCAAAACAAAAGGTAATGTTTAAGAAAGAATAATACTTCATAGTTTGACTGTATATGACAATATGGTTAAACTAGGGGGTGTTACACCTCATTAGTTAATTTTCGTTTTATACATCTTAAATTAACATGCAAGGTTTCATTAATGAAGGGTTGGGTATTTAACATATATAAGTTATTATTAAGAAAACTGTTGGTTGGAATGTGTAAAAATAAATTCACACACTCCCGTACAAGTACACACAGTCACAAGTAATATAGATTTGAAAGTAAAATAAGTGTTGAACCCACAGGGATTCAATTCTAATTTTAATTCTAAGCTAATATTAAAATTGTTCAATTCTAACTTTATCCAAACTACCAAAATATATATTTTAAAAAATAAAATAAGGCAATTAAACTAGCATGCAAAATGAATAAAAGATAAATAATAAGAAAAAATATCTAGGTTTACTAATTCCCCAACCATTCTTTAAATACACAATATCCTAATTTCCATCTTACACTAATTAATCCACCAAAGTTGTCAATCGAGAATTCAAATGTATTTACAAACTCTTTTTCAAGATATATATGAAAATATCTAGACAAGCTAATATATTACTACTAATATAAATTGACTAGATTCGTTAAGTTTAGTTATTCTTACACAAATGTTGCACAAGTCACATAAGTATATTCCTATCCTATGCAAACTTATCCTAAACTTGGTAATCTTATATTATTCTACTTATGTACAAACTTAAATTCATCTTCTCAAGTTTATAGAGGTTTCACTCAACAATCTATTTAGTGATCAATTAAATAGAAGCAATAAGCACAATGTAAAATAAATAACTCAATAATGGATTTGATTAATAAAAGATGAGAGAAATAAACAAACACAAGTTATTAGGTTGGTTCATATAGTAAAACTAGACAAGAAATATTTAGTTCATAATATAAATTAAGAACAATAGCATTTCAATACAATAGAATCAAGAAATATAAATATCAAAGAAAAAAGAGTTTTACAATTCTCCCTCTTGGAAGAGTTTGAAAGTATTTATGGAAGTTATCAATCTCCTCCTCCAAACTTAGTCTTTACTCTCTTGAATCCTCCCTTAAAAAGTTTTTCTCAACTATACTATTCTCTAAATATGGAAAATATAAAGAAAAGCTCACAAGAAAATGAAAAAGGATGAAATAAACAAATAGTGGTATTGATGTTGTAGAGGAAATCAAGAAATGAAGGCTTAGAGCTTGTAATCTTCTTGTTCTTCCTCTTCTTCCTCTCTTTCTATGGCTGCCTCCTTATCTCTTTCTCTCTATCCTAATATGCCTCTTTCAATCCTAAAAGTAGGATTTTAAAGAGACGGCTCAGGAAAACCTAAAGCATACTAAATTTGGACCATTAGATCATCAAAAAGTTGATTTCGGCCATTAATTGTTGACTCAAAACACAACAGGTGGCACTACAGTGCTATTTTTTAGTACTGCAGTGCCAAAACTACCTAAGAGTTGGCATTACCGAGCCACTTTTTGGTGCCCCAGTGCCACTTTCCTATTGGTTTGATGCTTTGGCTTCTTATGTGCATTATTTCGTCATTTGACCTCTGATTTGTCTCATTTTTATTGCGTTACAACCGTATTGGAATGAACTTCAATTCTAATGGTTTGAAAGATCTATTTGTGAGTTATAAATTCATCTCATTTTGCATCAAATCACCTTCCTATGTACACAAACACATAAAACATCAAAACAACAAGGAAAATAATTGAAAGAGAATGTAGAAAAACTTAAGGCATAATACTGCTAGATAACTCTAACTTTTTGGAGTTAACAAAAACTGGTACTAACAATAGTTAAATCATGTATAAGACTAAATAAATTATTTTCAAAAGAACAAGTAAATCTATATTTGTCTAATACAAAAAGAGAAAACAATTCTACCTTAAAGACTGTACCATAAAGTCACATACAAATCCAAATGTTTTCCAGAATTCAAAAACATCCTAAAATCCCCTATGGCCTTCACCTTAGCTATTTGGACGTCACCTATATAGATGACTCTTTAAGCATCACTTGGTTTCCGGCTCCATAGGCATCCCTACATAGAAACACTAACGTGAGTAGTAGTACTAAAATCTACCCACCAAGTGTCCTTAGGTACAAAAGCTAAATTAACTTTAGAACAAATATGAATGAAAAGCTTACCCTTCTTAACATGCCAAGCTTTGTAATTAGCACATTTCTTCTTTAAGTGTCCACCCTTTCCACAAAAGAAGTAACCTTGCTCATCTTACTTCTTCTGTGCATTAGCAGGTAGAGCTACTACAACTTCCCTCTCCTTATCCTTTTTTTCTTTTCTTTGCCTTAGAAGTAGTGGTCAAGTTATCACTTTTAGGTCTTAAAGTTTTGATTTTCTCTTCCTCCTGAACACAAATAGTTACTAACTCATTAATATTTCATTTGTCCTTTTGGACGTTGTATAAAGTCTATAAGTTCCCATAATGATTAAGAAGAGAAAGCAAAACCAAGGCCATAAGCAAATCCACATTATTGATTAAGAAGAGAAAGCAAAACCAAGGCCATAAGCAAATCCACATTAATTTCTAACTTGAATTCTTTAAGCTTGCTAGCCAAATGAGACATATATATATGATGTACTCCCTTATATTTCTTTTGTTGTTACATCTAATTGAGATGATTTTCTCTAAGGTACTGATCATCTCACTCTTTTCATTCTTAAGATATAATTTCTCAAAGAGTAGCAAGGAAATCTTTAGCATTTTCCCCTTAAGGTAAAGAGTCCTGCATAACTTCTGGAATAGAGCATTTCATGATCATGACACTCATATAATTCGGCTTTTCCCAATGCTCAAAGTTCCTTTTATCCTCAGTGCAATTTTTCTCCATAAGAGTAGCGGGTTAGTCCTTTCTAAGTACTAGGTCAAGATCCATACAACCTAATATGATCATGACATTCTCTTTCTAAGCCTTAAAATTTGTGCCTGTAAGCACAGGAATTGTACTCAAATTAGCAAAAATACCAACTACAGAAGCTGAATAAAGAACAAAATAAACACCATAAATTAAACATGCTTATAACTTAAATGTCATATATAGGCATGTAATATCAAATATGAAAATATGACATATATATCATGTTTTCACATAAAGTGAGCTACCATTACAAGATACCTAGCACAATATTTACAAGTCTTCCTTTGGGTCGACTCATTAACTTGCAAGTGGTACTCTCAAGTGCAATGATCAAACATTGATAGTAAATATTGTAAAACAATAAACCTTCCTTTAGGCTGATTTATAGCTTACATGGAAACCGAACAACTATCATGCATTTACTATCACATGTGCATTTGATGTCATGCCAAATGATCACCTTCCTTTAAGTCAGTAATCATCTGCATTAACAAGGAACTCACAACATTTTTATATGTTAGTATAAATAAGACTACACAATACAGGTTGTTTTGACAACTTATTGCTTTATCAAATCTATCCCAACATACAAGACAAATGGTATAATAAAAAACATCCAAAATGCCCAAGCTAAATACATTTTTCATAATACAAAACAAAAGCAATTGAGTTTGTAAGATTTATCAACTCTAAAATCCAAACAGAGTTTTCAATGGATAAATGTAAGTCGTTACTTAAATCAATTTCGAGGTAATTGATCTCTGTTGATCATGTCTTGAATTGGATCCCCTTGAATTGAGTCGAAAATGACTCAATTCTATCCAAAAATAGACCAAAAACTGAAATTCAGTCAAAAATTGACTCCTGTACCCAAAAGGTCAGTGATTCGGCACTAGCCAAAAAAACTGAAGCAACATTGTAGCGCTTAGTGTTCTGGTTAAACCCAAAATATGAGCCTGCAGTGCAAGCATCACGGCGCTTGCCTTTTTGTCACCTAGCACCGCGGTACTATAAACATAGTACTGTGAAGCTAGGCTGATTTTCGAAAAAAAATTTCTGATCCAAAAATCACCCAAAACTCTAAAATACCTCAAATTATCAATTTTAAGCATTAATAATCACAATTAACAACCCTAAAACCCTGAAATAAACCTCATAACATCAAAATATTCAATATATTATGAAAAATCACACATCATGCACAAATAATCCAAAACCTAAAAAACCTAATAGGCATAGATTGTAAAAACTAGAGTCATGCATGATTAACCTAATCAATTTAACATGAAAATATACTCTAATACCACTTGTTATATGATATTAGGATTGCAAGTAAACTAAATAGAAATCCTAAATCATTCATGCTTAATTGACAGATTAAGCTTTGTTGAATATACTTGAGTCCATGGCTAATCTGTAGAGGATTAGAGACGGAGACCAAAGGCGAAAATGTGAACCAGAGATGATATTTAGAGGGTTTTGATCCTCTACAGTCTAAAGCCTAATGTCACTCAGATAGAGATTTCTATAACTGATGGTGGGTTACAGAGAATTAAGCATATGTGAAATTTGGTTGTAGGGATCATAACCTTATTAGGTTCTTTAAACAGTCTCTGTTGGGTATCTATCAAATCAAACTAGGTGACTGACAGGATATCTACATTGATATTCATACCCAGTTAGATATTTTGACTCAACTTTTTTTAATTACTTACTGGGTCCTTATGAAATAATATGGCTCAACATAATTATTTTGTATATGTGGCCCAACATAGGAAATACAATTTCCTAACACTCTATTGCTCAGCGGGCTATATTGTGGGTGAGGAAATTGAGTGTACAACACACCTTCACCACCACAGAAGAGGAAAACTCCCTACTTATCTCCTTAGCCTGGCGAAGAGTTGGCTATGTTGTGTGGTCAAAAATCCTATATGTTGGTCAATACCACAAAGAGAAAAGTTGACCGATGGAGTGTCAAGTCGCATAAGTAAGTTAGTGTAACCTCTTCCGAAAAAGTTACATGCGACCTCCACCATATAACATAAGTTAGTGCGACATCTTCCAAAAGAGTTACATGCGACCTCCACCACGTAACATAAGTTAGTGCGACCTCTTCTGAAAGAGTTACGTGCGACCTCTACCGCATAAGTTAGTGCGACATCCTCTGAACGAGTTAAGTGTGACCAGAATGAAAAGGAGAACGTTTCATCAAACGGGTAACCTATAAAGAAAGAGAAACAAAAGTTTCTCTTTAAAGATCGACCAGTCATCTCATTTAAGTGATTACCCAGTTATATTGTTGCTCAAATTTATTGCCTGATTATACAGTTACCCATTCTCACAATTGGGAAACATTGAGCTATCCTCACCTATATAAAGGGAGTTCGATGTTTCAGTGAATGATCTTCTTGGACTTTTTCTAATTTGGAGAGGCTGGGAAATCTTTGATCCTTTCTTGAACTTTGAAATCTTTTGAGAACCTTTTAAACTCTTGTTTCTTCTTTTCAGACAACACATTATAATTCTAAGTTCTTGTAATTCTCCAGAAAATAGTAAGAAAAACAGTGGACGTAGGCTCATCTTTTTTTGGGGCTGAACCACCATAAAATTCTTGTCTCTTTATTGGCTTTAGTTAATTAACCATTTTTTACACACAAGCCACATCTCGTAATTTTTCTAAATTTATTATTGACGAAACATCCGTCAACAATTGACGCTAGAAGGATGGCTATTCCAGCAGAAAATTTTGTCCATTTCGTTTCTTTCAACAATGGCAAATACCAGAAACACTACCAGAAATACTGGAACTAGCCAAAATTATCCCCAAAGTACCGCTGCTGCACAGGCAGATCCTGCTCAGGATCTGCCCGCCATGACCGTACCGGAAAATATTGTCCAGAGATAGGATCGCATGGAGGAAGCACTGGTGAACCTTCAGCAAATTACAAGTCAGATTAATGACTCTCTACGGCGACTTGCTGAAGGACAGATGCCAACTCCACTACAGCATGAACATCCCAGAGAATGTCCTGCTCAACAACCTGAGAGAGGAATTCAGATTCTGGAGACAAAGAACCGCGACCAACCTAAAACCCGGTAGGAGCGTTAAGGAGATTGCATCTCCAAGGGAAAAGGCAAGGTCACAGACTTGCCTCTGGTATCTGGTACAAAAAGTTCGAGCACTAATCGTGATCGTGGACAACCTTCCCGGAGTGCAACCGTCGATTGTGATTATCTTGAACACGATCAAAAATGCCAATCGAGGAGTGTCTTTGAAAGGATCAGTAGGGAATCTCGACAGAATCCTACAGACCTGAGACAACATCTGGATCAACGACGTAATCAAGAGCAATCCACATCGCATCATAATGACTAAAGCCGATCTTATCTCACTGTTTCATCGGAATCCCTAAGGTCGCAGCACACCCTACCAAACCAACCCACCCTATATCGTGACAATGATCAAAGGTCACTCCTACCACCAGTAAGAGAGAAGGTTCTTCCTCTAAACGTCGATGTTCATAATCTGAGGATTGCTTTAGATGTACTTGCTGGTTGGGATGATGAGCTCGCTGATGGGTATCGTCAATCGCCATTCAGCGAGGAGGTTCGAGCTGCTGCCTTACCTGCTGGATTTAGACTTCCCACAATAAACACTTTTGATGGGAAAACTAATCCGTAGGACTATATGGATCACTTCAGTGACTTGATGGAACTTCATCATGTTGATGATCTCGCACGTTGCAGGTGTTTTACTGTAACTCTCACGGGAGCAGCAAAGAAGTGGATTTAAGTACTCAAGTCTGGCATAATCTCATCCTAGTAACAATTCCAGACTGCATTCTTGAGGTAATTCTAGGCTGCGAAGAATTTCACTATTCTACTGGTCAGTTTGTCTACTATTCGGCAAGGTCCAGAGGAAACTCTACGATCTTACGTAAATCGCTTTACCTTAGAATTAGCAAAAGTCAACAACCCACCTGAAGGAAGAGTTTTGACTCTAATGATCACTGGAGTGTGACTAGATACTAAACTCTGGGAAGATTTACTTGAGTGAGAATGCAGAACCCTTGAAGACTTCTATCGAAGAGTTGGTCGGCATCTAAGGGTGGAATCTTCACGCGAAAAACTTAAGACGACAAAGGGAGGAGGAAAGGATACTGCCAAAGATGCGACATCAAACAACAACAACAATAATAAGAAGTCGAACAAAAGGAGTAGTGAACAATTGACTGGGAAGTAGCCCAAATAGAAAAAGCAGGAGATTCTAAGAGCTCCCATAAGATTCAATAATTATACTGAATTGAACGCACCTATAGATCATATCTATGCGGTCACAAACCAACAGGAGCAATATCATCAACCGGAACCAATGAAAAGAGATAGAGCGAGGCGTGACCCCAACAAGCTTTGTCAGTATCATAATGACATTGGACTCGATACCAATAATTGTTTCGCCCTGAAAGATGAGATCGAAAGATTGATTAAAGAAGGGCGGCTACGGCAATACTCTAAATAGAATAATGAAAGGCGAGATGAAAACCGATAGCGACCTCCAGAAATTCAGCACGAGGTGCGAACTATTTTCGGAGGACCACATGTTGGGAGAGATTCCAAGAGAGCGCAGGATAGATATGTGTAAGAAGCTCGACAGTAGCCATTGACCAATGTCATACACCTCGAACAGCGACCATGAAAGCTTCAGCGAGTATCGGATATAGATATTACCTTCACAGAATAAGATGCGAGGGAAGTCCATTATCCACATAATGATGCGTTGGTCATAAAGATTAATTGTGGAAGCACGCAATTATGGCGAGTATTGGTCGATAATGGAAGTGCAGTTGACATCCTGTATTACGACGCCTTTAAAAAGATGGGGTTAAATGAAAGTGACCTAAAGCCCGCCATCACTCCACTCTATGGATTCACTGGTAACAACATAATGCCTATAGGTGTGATCGAGTTAATGGTCAACATTGGAACCTACCCTAGGGTTTCAATGGTAATGACCCAGTTCTTGGTTGTAGATTGCCCCTCTATATTCAATGCTGTACTAGGAAGGCCAACACTGAGGGAACTTCGAGCAGTAACATCGATCTATCATCTCGCTATGAAATTCCCGACTCAGCAAGGAGTAAGCAAGGTGCGCGGCAACCAATATGATACGAGGACTTGTTATAACAACTCCTTAAAGCTCACAGCAAAGGATGCAACACCTCGCATGATGATGGTCCAAAGAGAAGCATCAGTCGAAGCGTCAGGCGAAATGTCAATTGAAATGACAAGCGAAGACCTCGACCCTCGAGAAATCGATGGAGAGGTCAAAACGGGACCAATTGAAGACTTAGAGGATTTTCTATTTGACAGGTCCTCCAAGATTTTAAAAATAGGAGCGAGGCTTCAAGAACCTGTGTGAGCTTCATTGGTCAGTTTTCTGGAATCTAATTTGGATGTCTTCGTATGGCAACATTCGGACATGGTTGGGATCGATCCGAATATCATATGCCACCATCTTAATATAGATCCAACAAAAAAAGCCTGTATGGCAGAAAAGAAGAGCTATGAATCCAGAACGCTACGTTGCACTGAAAGAAAAGGTAGAAAAATTGCTCAAAATTGGATTTATCAGGGAATCTTTTTATCCGAACTGGCTTGCAAACCCAGTTTTGGTAAAAAAAAAACCCAATAGGAAGTAGAGAACATGCATTGATTTCACAGATCTCAACAAAGCATACCCGAAGGACAGCTTTCCCCTTCCAAGAATCGACCAGCTTGTAGATGCGATGTCGGGGCATGAACTCTTAAGTTTCATGGACACATATTCTGGATACAATCAAATCCCCATGTATGAACTAGATGACGATCACACTTCGTTCATCATTGATCGGGGATTATACTGTTACAAAAAGATGCCTTTCGAACTCATCAATGCAGGAGCAACCTACCAGCATCTTGTCAATATGATGTTTGTAAAACAAATTGGCAAGACAATGGAGGTATATATTGATGACATGCTGGTGAAGTCGAAGAAAGCTGAAGGTCATATCAAACATCTTAATGAGATGTTCAAAATTCTCCGAAAATATTAAATGAAGCTGAATCCTCAAAAGTGTACATTCGGGGTAGGATCTGGAAAGTTTCCAGATTTTATGGTCAATCAGTGAGGCATTAAAGCTAATCCACAGAAGATACAAGCTCTAATTGATATGCAATCTCCTTACAAACCCAAAGATGTGTAGAGCCTGGTAGGAAGAGTGGCCGCATTGAGTCAATTTGTATCCAATTCAATAGATAAGTGCCAACCATTCTTTAAAGTATTGAAAGGTTCGAAGAGGTTCGAGTGGATGGAAGAATGCGAGCAGGTGTTCCAAGAATTAAAAATACACTTGGGTTCTTCTCCACTCCTGTCGAAGCCAAATCCGGGGGAAGAATTATATTTATACCTCGCAGTTTCTAAATATGCGACAAGCGCTGCGTTAATTCGAGAATATAAAAAGATACAGCGACCAGTGTACTATGTAAGTAAAAGATTACTCGATGCCGAAACAAGATATCCAGAGATGGAAAAATTGGCATTAGCACTCATTGTCACATCCAGGAAACTTCGACCCTATTTTCATGCGCACACCATCAAAGTTTTCACGAACTTTCCATTAAAGCAGGTTCTGCAAAAGCCTAAGGCATCTGAGCAACTACTTAAGTGGGCAGTAGAGTTGAGTCAGTTCGACATCAATTTTCAACCTCGCACGACGATCAAAGGACAAGCCCTCGCAGATTTTATTGCGGAATTCACGTATGATGTCGATCTTCCCACAGAATAATCAAAAAGCCTGCTACAGATTTATCCAGATTATGGAAGCTTTATGTCGATGGATCGTCGAATGAGAATAGAGCTGGTGCAGGCTTAGTACTAATCAGTCCTGAAGGGCATAATATTCATTGTGCACTTCGCTTCAAATTTCCAGCATCAAACAATGAGGTAGAATATGAAACACTGATAGTCAGGCTAAAGCTCGCACAAGAAATGAAGGTCGAAGTAATTAAGATATACAGTGATTCTCAGCTAGTCGTTTGTTAAGTAAATGGCGAATATCAAGCAAGGGGAAAGAAAATGACGGCTTATTTACAGGAGGTACAAAGATTATTCTCGACATTTACTGCCTATAATATTCAGCTTCTTCCTCGTATTAAGAATACTAGGGCAGATGCCCTAACTAAACTCGCCTCAACAAAAGATGTCGAATTACTAAAAGTGGTCCCTGTCGAGTTTCTTACAAAACCTAGTATCAAAGCAGATCCTCAAATAGCTATGACGGTTGATAAAGGATCATCATGGGTAGATCCTATAATGAAGTATATCCAAAATGGCTATCTCCCCGAAAACAAAGACAACGCAAAGTGACTTCGTATGAAGGTAGCTCGCTATGTTATCTATGATGAGAAGCTTTATCGAAGGAGTTTTAGTGCGCCGCTATTGTTATGTGTCGATGAAGAAAAAGCGGACTACATTATGAGGGAGATTTATGAAGGAATATGCAGAAATCATTCCGGGGGGCAAGCACTTGTGAACAAGATTCTAAGACAAGGGTATTTTTGGCCGACCATGAAAAAGGATACGATGAAATTTACTAGGAGGTGTAACAAATGCCAACGATTTGCAACTGTTCCTAGAATGCCATCCGTTCCTCTCACTCCAATGACCAGTCCATGGCCATTTGTAGTATGGGGAATTGATATTATCGGAATACTTCCATTGGCACGAGGTAAGTTGAAGTATGCAGTGGTCACAGTTGATTATTTCACCAAGTGGACAGAAGCTGAAGCTTTGAGTACCATTTTCGCAAAGAAGATGATAGATTTTATTTACAAATCTATAATCTGCCGTTATGGTATACCACATACCATAATTTCTGATAATGGGAAATAATTTGACTGTGATAAGTTCCGTAACTTCTGCAACAACTTGGGTATCAAGAAGAATTTCTCTGCTATTGTTCATCCATAAGCCAGTGGACATGACGAAGCAATAAATAAAATACTTAAACATAGTATAAAGACAAAGTTGGAAGAGCATAAAGGGACTTAGCCAGAGGTACTCCCTGAAGTGCTATAGGCTTATCGCACCACTCAACGAACAACTACCGGAGAGAGTCCATTCTCTTTAGCTTACGGATATGAAGCAATAATTCCGGTTGAAGTTGGTGCGAGCTCTCTACAATGATCAACCTATGAGTAAGATTGCAACAAAACACTAATGAAGATTGAGCTCGATCTTTTAGAAGAAAGGCACGAGCAGTCTCAGCTTCGAATCGCATTATATCAACATCGCACTATTCGATATTATAATTCTAAAGTCAGACGAAGAGGATTTGAAGTTGGTGACCTTGTTCTTCGGCAAGTCCTACCTAATAATAAAGAGCACAGTGCTGGAGTATTTGGACCCTCTTGGGAAGGACCGTATGTTGTTAATGCCATTATTCGACTTGGGACATATAAGTTAGCTCGCACTGGCAGACAAAAGATCGAGCATGTCTGGAATGCAGAACAACTTCGTCGATATTATCAATAAATTTTCATGTATATCTTCATGTTTTCGTCATTCATCAATAAAGATCTACTTAGTCGTCATTCATAATCGTCATTTGTTGATCGTCATTCGTTAATCGTCATTCGTAATCTTCATTCGTAATCTTCATTCGTTGGTCATCATTCGTCATCGATCATTTGATTTGGTACTTTTTATAATTTTATGGCAGTCTTCGAACACCATAAGACTGAGGGGCAGTGGGATCAGAATATTATTTCCTACTTGTTTCCTAAAGGACTATGCAAAACGTCTATTTAGAGGGGTCAGAATTTTAGATCGTCAACTCGAACAACAAAGTAACTAAGCAAAACGTTCATTATTCGATGTGATATATTGCTATATTTACATTTTGCCGTGGAACTTTTAAAAAAAACAGTATTTGAGTTTGCATCACTCATGCTTGCTGTTTTCTTAAACGACCTAACATATCCTAACACAACCATTTTAAGTGTGTTGGATTCAAATTGCAATAGCGTACTGATCAGTTACTTAGTAATTGACTACTTAGTTAAATTAATTATCTTTTATATTACGACTTAGTGTGTTGATTGTTTTGCAAGAGTAAATGGCTAACAAAGAAAGCATTCGTTCATTGATAGAAGCTCGCACCTATATACAAGCAAAGAAATACAAATAAAAGGGGACCAAGCCCATATTATTCTGAAGTAAAAATAAAAAAGATAATATTATTATTTTGCAGACATGCTCGCCCCACCATCTCCAGTCTTGATAGCTTCATCTTCCCTCCAACTATGGACAAGCTCGACCACGTCTTCACTGAGGATGGAAATGTCAAAGTCTGGATGCTCGCAGAAGATGTTATATATGATGGTCGACGAGGCGATGTCACTGGCTTTGTCTTCGAGCTCATTGACTTCAGTAGCCTTGAACTCTTCAACAGCCTTGTGAGCTGCCTCTGTTATTGCCTCCTTCATGCGATTCGGATGCTCGGAGATAGTCTTTTCAAGATCTTTAATTTTTTCCTTGAGATTCTCCTTTTCAAACTTCTCTCTGGCCAGACTTTCGAGTAGCCGCTGTCTCTCTAAATCGAAGGCTTCTTTCTCCTCTTCGCGAGCTTTCTCCGAGTCCTCGAATGCTTGAGTTATCTCGTCGACTTTTTTGGCCTTCTCCAAACACTCGAGGACTGGGTCATATATCAGGACAGTAGCTGCAGCAATCTGAAAATATCACACATCAATACTAGAAGAACGCATTAAAAAAAAAGGAAGATACTTACATTTGCCAACATCCTCATCGCAGAACTAAAGGCAACCTTGGCAGATCGTCGCTTCATCCTCTCCCAGCCCTCTTCAGAAGTGAAGCGATCAATGAAAGCTGCACTCATACCAGCCTTCTCTGGTAATTGATTAAGGAGTGCAAAGAGCTCCTCGTCCTTATCAACCAAGTTTGGTTCCGAAGAAGTGGCAGTCTCCTTGGATGGTTCGGAATGGCTCATTGTTTGAGGCTGTGGAGGAGGCGAGCTTGCCGGGATGTCCTCGAAGGCAATTTTTTGTTTTTTGGAAGTGTCGACCTTCTCTTTCCCTTTTGATGATGATGGAGGTGTGCTCTCTGGCGTCTTGAACTTTGCTATGGACCTCAGAGTGGAAGGTGGTGCTCACAGTCTGCTACCAATAAC
Organism: Parasponia andersonii; assembly: GCA_002914805.1. NCBI lineage: Eukaryota > Viridiplantae > Streptophyta > Magnoliopsida > Rosales > Cannabaceae > Trema > Trema andersonii. The sequence continues at coordinate 13,545 of JXTB01000300.1, forward strand.
CATCTCTGTACAGATATATCAGCAAGTGAGGTGACATAATATGATGATGATGAAAATATGTATATATATATATATAATTACCTTCTTGCTGTTAAGGAACTGGTGGTGATGCTGTTTCTAGAGAAGATGGTCCCAAAGTTGAAGAGGTGGCAGGTGCTTTTCGTTTGCTAGGTTTGGAAGACGAGGCACTCTTTTCCGTCTGCTTCCTCGGCTTCTTTTTCTTCGAGCTCGAAGGACTGGACGAATGGATGATGGGATCAGGGAACGTAGCTCCCTTTGGAAGCAAACCGCAAGCGACCAAGTTCTTGGAAGTCCCAAGCTTCTTCCAATCAAATTCCTCAATCGGAAGGTCATTGATTTTGTACACCCTTGCGAGCTGTTCCCTAGAAAGTCCGGGTCATTCCCTGTTGTCTGCGATGACATACGAGTGCGATCAGAATAAATATGATAATACAGAAAAAGGCGATAAATTGAAAAGCTGCCTATCAGAATTCTGAAAAAAGCCGTTATCCGCATAGTCAAAGTGGGAAAAAGGATTTTTTTCATTTTCCCATGTTGTTGCAAACTCCATAGATTGTTTTTATTACCTGGTTCGATCATTTGCTCGCATAAAAGAAGCCGAAATCTGACGGGTTTGATTTTACTTGGTAAAACAAAGCGAACTCTTCAGATGTGGGGGTTTCTAAGCCTAATTTATGGTATAGTATATACAGACCTACCATGTATCTATAAGTATTTGGAGTTAGTTAAAAAGGAACGACTCCATAGTAGTCGACGATGGATTTTATATAAGGATGAAGTAGAAGGTGGATCCCGCATTTGAGAACTGCTTCAGAAAATGAAGCAATTCCGCGAGGTGGTGTATGTAGTCGATTGAACTCTATGCGAAAACGAAGGGGGATGGCGATTTTGTAGTTGTGCAAGATTTTGCTGAGCCTATTCGTGGTGCAGCTCATCCTTATGTTAGTACACGACCAGTCTCCCTCTACATATTGGTAACCATTGCGAATGCAGGGGCATCTCTGATATGCCGGGGCCATTGGTCTTGAGGTAGGTCGCCTATGCGAGGACTACTTTGCCTAACCATGGTTATCTCAAATTCAGGTTCTGGCTCAAGATAATCTTCGAGGTTTATGGAGCTAACACTGGTATTGGAAGATTCTCCAGAGAATGCATTCCCTTCCCTAAAATCCTCACTACTAGACATCTGAAAAGAAATGGTAATGGATTTAGTCCTATGCGAGCATCAGTGATCTTAGCTATATGCGGGCAGTTTTGGGGTCTCATCCTAGGATTGCATCAACAAGCTATTCATTGGATTTTTTCTAATCGATCTACGAATTCATAAAAAAAAAATCGTTCGAGCAGTTCGTTAAAAAGAAAATATAAACTCTTTCACGAGTTCATCTCTGGCAGTCATCTAAAAGAAGAATCTAAGACCAACGAAGGGAATCTAAAAATTTCCATTTTACAGTCCATCCGAATACGGGATGGGTTTATGCTCAGAATATTTAACCTCTGGTATTTGGGTTCTACGGTTTATTCCTATTTTCTATTCTAGAATCTGTAAATAAGAGTTCTGGAAAAATCAAGAGAGAGGATATATACTAACCTTTCTTCGAAGACGGAAGGACCAAGATGATGTTCGAAGGATTATGATGATAACTTCGTCGGAGAAGATGATAAAGTTATGCAAACTGGGAAATAGAATAGCGCCAAAAGAATTTCTCTATGAATACTTCGGTTTTAAAGAGAGACAGTAGACGATAAGTTTTTTGAAGAAGAGGTGGATCAGTTTGATATCTATACCTCGAGTGTCGTCAAATCATAGCCATAGATCAAGGTATTTAATTTTCAGATCCAAAGGCTGAAGTTCACGTAAGATTTGATTTTTCTGAAATTAAAACGATTCGATTAAAGATGATAGTTGGCATCATCGCTATCATTAAGTCTCCTCGAGTTTTGCTATTCTTCTTAGAAAAGGTGACACGAGTTTTTATCTGTCAAAAAAAGGTGCACGTGATCTTGAAAAATGTGAGATTTGAGATCTGACCACTCTTCGACTCTTCAAAGGTCTCAAGTCTAGGTCATGACGTCGCATTTTTTAAGGTCGTACTTACATTAGAAGGAAGCTTTATTTTGTCCTAAAGAACTAATGAAGCTGGGGGGCAATTGTTGTGCAGTCAAAAATCCTATATGTTGGTCAATACCACAAAGGGAAAAGTTGACCGAGTGAGTGTCAAGTCACATGAGTAAGTTAGTGCGACCTCTTCTGAAAGAGTTATGTGCGACCTCCACTGCGTAACATAAGTTATTGCGACCTCTTCAAAAAAAGTTACGTGCGACCTCCACCGCATGAGTTAGTGCGACCTCCTCCGTATGAGTTAGTGCGACTTCCTCCGAACGAGTTAAGTGTGACCAGCATGAAAAAGAGTACGCTTCGTCAAATGGGTAACCTATGAAAAAAGGGAAACAAAAGTTTCTCTTTAAAGATTGACTAGTCATCTCATTTAAGTGATTACTCGGTTATATTCTTACTCAAATTGTATTGCCTGATTACACAGTTAGTCATTCTCACAATTGAGAAACATTGAGCTATCATCACCTATATAAAGGGAGTTCGATGTTTCAGTGAATGATCTTCTTGGACTTTTTCTAATTTGGAGAGGCTGGGAAATCTTTGATCCTTTCTTGATCTTTGAAATCTTTTGAGAACCTTTTAAACTCTTGTTTCTTCTTTTCAGACAATATATTGTAATTCTGAGTTCTTGTAATTCTCCAGAAAATAGTAAAAAAAACAATGGACGTAGGCTCATCTTTTTTTGGGGCTGAACCACTATAAAATTCTTATCTCTTTATTTGCTTTAACTAATTAACCCTTTTTCACACAAAAGTCATATCTCGCAATTTTCCTAAATTTATTGTTGACAAAACCTCCGTCAATAGGCTACATCTACATTCAACTTCACCCACCCCGGGGGAGAAGGAATCCAGGATGAAGCAATTACACTTTGTGTCTAGATGGAGAGGGATGTCGAGTACTTCGAGAAGATGGAGTTGACCAAAGAAACTAGTTAGTGTAAACTGATCCAGGGCCTTCCATGAGTGATTATGTTCTTCTCCTTTCAGACTATCTGTCTCCATTAAGATGGATGCATACAGGAGTACCTTATCCATAACCAAGCCTTGCACACCAAAAATACCTAGACCAAACCACAAATTACAGAACTCCAAAGTAGAATGGATGTTGAAATGTGAGGTTCTTATATTCCATGTGGATTGAAACCACAGAATGCAAACCATAGGTGCACAATCATTTCCACTTCGCGCTCATAAAGAGAGCAACACAGTTTATCAATAGTAGACAGACTACTTAAGCATTCTCTTATTAGTAGTATATCACTAGCACAAGCCCACCAGAGGAGCCTGTGCTTCGGGTGCATAGGCGCTTTCCAAATTGACTTCCATAATTGAAACCCTGCACAGGTGCATAAGTGCTTTCCAAATAGACTTCCATAATTGAAACCCTATCTGTGGTGGTCCTTGGAATCTCCTATTCTGGTATAAGTAGTAAATTGATTTAACACTGAGCACCCTGCTTTGATTAGAAGTCCAAATCCAATTACCCTCAGTTTCCGCCAAAGGGAGGGGTAGCTTACCTATTTCCTTGCAAATCTCCGAACCAAACACTAGATTAAGTTTGGTAATATCCCAGCTACCTAATTCTAGTATCAGATCCTTAACATAGTAAATGTTTGAGATGGAATAAGGGTTTAGGGGTTTGAATGTTTCCGTCAAAGGGTTTAGCGGTCTAAAATCCTATGTTAGGTCGCATAAGTAAGGGTTAAGTTCGACCTCCTCCGTATAAGTTATGTGCGACCTCTTCCGCTTAGGTTATATGCAACCTCCTCCGTGTAGTCGTGTGACCTCTTATGCATAAGTTATGTGCAACATTCTCTATATAGGTTGTGGGCAACCTCTTCCGAAAGAAAAGGGAAACAAGTCTATGCTTCATCAAACAGGAAACCTGCAAGGAAAGGGAAACAGAAGTCCTTTATTTATGATCAACCAGTTACCCGTTTTGAGTGATTATCCAATTATATTGTTACTTGAATTGTATTACCCGATTGTATAGTTACCCGTTTTCACAATTAGGAACATTGGGTTACCCTCACCTATATAAAGGGGACTCAATGTTCCAGACGGGGGATTCCAATTTGTTTTCCAATTTTCCAATTTTCAGACTTCGAAATTTCGACTCCTAATTTGAGAGAGATTTCCAGATGAGACATTGTAACTTTGAATGCTTGTAATTCTCCATAAAATAGTGAAAAACAGTGGACGTAAGCTCATCTTTTTTGGGGCTGAACCACTATAAAATCCTCTCTCTTTATCTGCTTTGATTAATTACCCAACTCACACAAGCCACATCTCTTAATTTTTTCTAAATTTATTGTTGATAAAACCTCTATCAACAATTGGCGCTAGAAGGAGGGCTATTCTGGCAGAAAAGTTTGTCAAATTCCATTTTTTTAATAATGGCAAATACTAGAAAACTACCAGAGTCACTGGGACTAGCCAAAACCAACCTCAAAGTACTGCAGCTACACAAGCAGACCCTGCTCCGGATCAGCCTACTATGACTGCAACAGAAAACCTTTTCCAGAGATAGGATCGTATGGAGGAGACACTGGTGAACCTTTAGCAAGTCACTAACCAGATCAATGACACCCTACGACTACTTGCTGAAGGGCAGATGGTAACCCTACCACCACAACACGAACGTCCCAAAGAACGTCCTGCTCAATTACCTAAGAAAGGAATACAGATCCTAGAGACGAGAAGACGCGGCTAGCTAAGAATCAGCAAGAGCGTCATGAAGATCGCATCTCCAAAGGAAAATGTAAGGTCGCAAACTTGCCTCCAGAATCTGGTACGGATAGCTCAAGTACAAACTGTGATCGTATATAACCTTCTCATAAATACACTAATAGTCAAGATCACTTGAGCGGCGAACAAGGACGACCATCGAGAAGCATCTTTGAAAGAATCAGCAGAGAGTCGAGACAAGATCCTGTAGATCTAAGACAGTATTTGGAGCGACGATGTAGTCATGATCGATCCGTATCGTATCACAATGACCAAAGTCAGTCTTGTCGCACTATTTCACTGGATTCCTCTCACAGATCGCAGAAGACTCTACCTGACCAACTAGCCATGTATCAGGATAACGAACGAAGGCCACCTGTGCTGCCATCGAGGGATGATGCTTTCCCTCTGAACGTCGATGTTCACAATTTAAGGATCGCGTTAGACGCACTTGCTGGTTGGGATGATGAGCTCACTGATGGGTATCGTCAGTCGCCATTCAGTGAGGAGGTTCGAGCTGCAGCCCTTCCCACTGGATTCAGACTTCCCACCATTAACACTTTTGATGGGAAAACTGATCCACAGGACCATATGGATCACTTCGGTGACTTGATGGAACTACATCGGGTTAGTGATCATGCACGTTGCAGATGTTTCGCTATAACACTCTCGGGAGCAGCGAAGAAGCGGTTCCGAGGACTCAAATCCGGCATAATTTCATCCTGGCAACAATTACAGACGGCATTCTTGAGACAGTTTCAAGCTGCAAAGAACTTCACTGTTCCACTTGTTAGTTTATCTGCGATCCAACAAGGTCCAGAGGAGACTCTACGGTCTTATCTCAATCGATTCATCTCAGAGTTAGCAAAGGTCAACAGCCTACCTGAAGGAGGAGTTATAACTCTCATGATGGCTGGATTGCGACCAGAAACTAACCTCTGGGAGGAATTACTTGAGCGAGAGTGTAGAACTCTTGAAGACTTCTATCAAAGAGTTGGTCGGCATCTGAGGTTAGAATCTTTGCGCGAGAATCTTCAAAAGACTAAAAAAGAAGGAAGGACAGATACGACTAAAGATGCAGTCATTACCAACAAAAACGGTAATAAGAAAAACAAGAGGAATAATGAACAGACGAATGAGAATCAACCTAGACCCAAAAGGCAGGAGATTTCAAGAGCTCCCATGAGGTTTAACAATCACACTAAATTGAACACGCCCATAGATCATATCTATGCGGTCATAAACTAGAAGGAGCGATTCCGACAACCAGAACCAATGAAGTGGGACAGGACAAAGTGCAACCCCAACAAGTTCTGCCGATATCACAATGATATTGGGCATGATACTAATAATTGCTTTGTCCTGAAGGATGAAATTGAAAGGCTGATTAGAAAGGGCCGATTGCGGTAGTACACCAGGCAGAACGATGAAAGGCAAGAAGAAGACCAACAGCGACCTCCAGAAATTCAACGCGAGGTGCGAACTATTTTCGAAGGACCGCACGTTGGAGGAGATTCCAAGAGAGCACAGGACAGGTATGCGTGAGAAGCTCGACAGCAGCCATTAACCAACGTCATGCATCTTGAGCAGCGACCACGCAAGCTTCAACGAGTACCGGATATGGATATTACCTTCACAGAGCAGGATGCAAGGGAGGTCCATTATCCACATAATGATGCGCTGGTCATAAAAATTAATTCTGGAAGCACACAATTGTGGCGAGTATTGATCGATAACGGAAGTGCTATAGACATCCTGTACTTCGACGCCTTTAAGAAGATGGGGTTGAATAAGAGCGACTTGAAGCCTGCCACCACTCCACTCTATGGTTTCACTGGTGACAGCCTGATGCCTATGGGCATGAATGAACTGATGGCCAGCGTTGGGACCATTTCAAGGGTTTCATCGATAATGACCCAGTTTTTGGTAGTAGATTGCCCCTCTGCCTTCAATGCTGTGCTGGGAAGACCGAAATTAAGGGAACTTCGAGCCGTCATCTCGATCTACCATCTAACAATGAAGTTCCCGACCCAACAAGGGGTAGGCGAGGTGCGAGGAAATCAATATGATGCGAGGACATGTTATAACAACTCGCTAAAACTTGTAGCAAAGGATGCGACGTCTCGCACAATGATGGTCCACCTACCGGAGAGAGCGTCAATCGAGATAACGGGCAAAGCTTCAATCATGACAGCAGACAAAGCGTCAGTCGTGGCAGCAGACAAAGCGTCAGTCGTGGCAGCAGACAAAGCGTCAGTCGTGATAGCAGACAAAGCATCAGTCGAGGCAGCGAATGAAGCTCCAGTCGGATCATCAGTGAAAGCGTCAATCGAAACGCCCAGCGAAGACTTCGATCCTCGAGAAATAGACGAAGAAGTCAGAACTAGACCCATTGAAGATCTAGAGGATTTATCATTCGACCTGTCTTCTGGGACTTTAAAGATTGGAACGGAGGTTCAAGGACCTGTGCAAGCTTTATTGGTCGCATTTCTGAAGTCTAATTTGGATGTCTTCGCATGGCAGCATTCGGATATGATAGGGATTGATTCAAGGATCATATCCCACCGTCTTAACATAGATCCGACAAAGAAGCCTGTACGACAGAAAAGAAGGGCCATGAATCCAGAACGCTACGTCGCATTAAAAGAAGAGGTGGAGAAGCTGCTCGAAATTGGGTTCATAAGAGAGTCTTTCTACCCTGACTGGCTTGCAAATCCGGTTTTGGTAAAAAAAACCTAATGGGAAGTGGAGGACCTGTATTGATTTCACCGATCTCAACAAAGCATGTCCTAAAGACAGCTTCCCTCTTCCGAGAATCGACCAACTCGTAGATGCGATGTCGGGGCATGAACTTTTGAGTTTCATGGACGCATATTCAGGATATAACCAAATCCCCATGTACGAGTTAGATGAGGAACATACCTCATTTATCACTGATCGAGGGTTATACTGTTATTAAAAGATGCCCTTCGGACTTATCAACGCGGGAGCAACCTACCAACGTCTTGTCAATATGATGTTTGCAAAGCAAATTGGCAAGACAATGGAGGTATACGTCGATGACATGCTAGTCAAATCGGAGAAAGCCGAAGATCACATTAAGCACCTAGATGAGATGTTCAAAATCCTCCGGAGATATCAGATGAAGCTAAATCCCCAGAAGTGTGCATTAGGAATAGGATCTGGAAAATTTCTGGGTTTTATGGATAATCAGCGAGGAATCGAAGCAAATCCTCAGAAGATACAAGCGTTGATTGATATGCAATCTCCTCGTAAACCCAACAATGTACAAAGCCTAGCAGGAAGAGTAACTGCTCTGAGTCGGTTTGTATTCAGATCAACCGATAAATGCCAAACTTTCTTTGAGGTGTTAAAGGGATCAAAAAGGTTCGAGTGGATGGAGAAATACGAGCAGACGTTCCAAGAATTGAAAAAACACTTGGGTTCTCCTCCACTCTTGTCGAAGCCAAATCCGGAAGAAGAATTATGCCTATATCTCGTTGTTTCTAAGTATGTGACGAGTGCCGTATTAATTCGTGAGGAGACAAATATTCAACGACCAGTGTATTATGTAAGTAAGAGATTACTTGATGCTGAAACCAAATATCCAGAAATGGAAAAATTGGCGCTGGCGCTCGTCATTGCATCAAGAAAGCTTCAACCTTACTTCTATGCTCACTCTATCCGGGTTTTCACAAATTTCCCGTTGAAATAGGTCTTACAGAAACCTGAGGCATCAGGACGGCTGCTTAAGTGGGCTATTGAATTGAGTCAATTTGACATCAATTTTCAACCTCGCACTGCTATAAAGGGGCAGGCCCTCGCAGATTTTATTGCAGAATTTACATACGACGTCAATCTTCCCACGGGAGTACTCAAAAAACCCGCCTCAGATACATCAAAGTTGTGGAAGCTTTATGTTGACGGGTCATCGAATGAAAATGGAGCAGGTGCGGGCATAGTTTTAATCAGTCCTGAAGGGCACAACATTCATTATGCGCTTCGCTTCAAATTCCCAGCATCGAATAATGAGGCCGAATACGAAGCACTGATAGCTGGGCTAAAGCTCGCACAGGAAATGAAGGTCGAAATAATTGAAGTGTATAGTAACTCCCAGCTGGTCGTCTATCAAGTTAAGGGTGATTATCAAACGAGAGGAGAAAGAATGATGGCCTATTTGGAGAAGGTGCAGCAGTTGTTCTTAACGTTCGACACTTATGACATTCAGCTTCTTCCTCGCATTAAAAATACCCGGGCAGATGCGCTCGCTAAGCTCGCCTCGACGAAAGATGCAGAATTGTTGAAGGTAGTTCCCGTTGAATTTCTTATATCACCAAGCATCGAGGTCAAACCACAAGTAATTATGCCAGTTGATGAAGAACCATCGTGGATGGATCCCATAATGCGATATATACAAAATGGTGATCTCCCTGAGAATAAAGACGATGCAAAGCGGCTTGGCATGAAAGCAGCTCGCTATATCATCTAGGATGGAAAGCTTTATCGAAGGAGTTTCAGCTCGCCATTATTATTGTGCATCAATGATGAAAAAGCACGCTATATTGTGAGGGAAATTCACGAAGGAATATGTGGGAATCATTCTGGGGGGCAAGTGCTTGCAAACAAGATTCTTCGACAAGGGTACTTTTGGCCAACCATGAAGAAAGATACATTGGAGTTTTCTAGGAGATGTGACAAATGTCAATGATTTGCAACCATTCCTAGAAAACCACATGTTCCTTTAACTTCAATGACTAGTCCATGGCCATTTGTCGTGTGGGGAATTGATATTATCGGGATGCTGTCATTAGCTCGAGGTGGTTTGAAGTATGCGGTGGTCGCAGTCGATTATTTTACAAAATGGACAGAAGCTGAGGCTTTGAGCACCATCTCCGCGAAGAAAATAATAGATTTTGTTTACAAATCTATAATATGCCGGTATGGTATACCGCATACCATAATTTCTGATAATGGAAAGCAATTCGACTGTGACGAGTTCCTTGACTTCTGCAATAACTTGGATATCAAGAAGAGTTTCTCTGCTGTTGTTCATCCGCAAGCCAATTGGCAGGTCAAAGCAATAAACAAAATACTCAAGCAGAATATAAAGACAAAACTGGAGGAGCATAAAGGAGCTTGGCCAGAGGTACTTTCAGAAGTTTTATGGGCTTATCGCACCACACAACGAACCACTATTGGAAAGAGTCCATTCTCTTTGGCTTATGGATATGAGGCGATGATCCCTGTTGAAATTGGTGCAGACTCCCTGTAGTGATCTGTTTATGAGCAAAATCAAAATGATGTATTACTGAGAATTGATCTCGATCTTTTAGAAGAACGGCGTGAACAATCTCAGATCCGAATTGCATCATATCAATGACGAACTGCTCGTTATTATAACTCCAAAGTCAAAGATAGACATTTTGAAGTTGGAGATCTTGTCCTTCGACAAGTTCTACCTAATAATAAAGAACATGGTGCTGGTGTATTTGGGCCTTCTTGGGAAGGGCCTTATGTGATTGATAGCGTCATTCGACCTGGGACATATAATCTAGCTCGCATCAGTAGACAAAAAATCGAGCATGCCTGGAATGCAGAACAACTTCGTCGTTATTATCAATAAATCTTCATGTTATCGTCAACAGCCTACTGTATCTTCTTCATTAATATTCGTCAATAATACTTCTTCGACTATTACTTCAACTCGTTTCCGATCTTTTTTTATAGTTTTATGGCAGTTTTTGGACACCATAAAACTCGAGGGGCAGTAGGATCAGAATGTTATCTCCTACTGGTTTCCTAAGGGACTATGCAAACGTCCATTTAGAGGAGACAGGGGTTTTAGATCATCGAAGTATCTAAATCTCCTTAAAATCCTAGGATTTTCTCCTCGCTTCATGCCTCAGCATGTCGTATTACGCAATTTCCCTCATCGAACAGAAACGTAACTAAGAAAAACGTTCATTGTTCGAAGTGATATATTGCTATGTTTTATTTTGACATGAAACTTTTGAAATACAGTTAGAGTTTGCATCACTCGTATTGACTGTTTTCTTAAGCGACCTAACCTATCCTAATGCTTAAAACTCGTTTTAAGTTAGTCGAATTCAAATCGCTAAAATCGTACTGATCAATCACGTGTGATTGACTACTTAGTTAAAATTACTATTGTGTTTTCATTGTTTTTCAGGAGCATATAAGGAAAAATAATATTTATTAAAAGAAAGTCACCCGTACATGCACAGAAAAGAAGGGGGACCAAGCCCGCATTGTTCTAAAAATAATAAAAAAAAAAAAAAAAAAAGTACTGATCAATCACGTGTGATTGACTACTTAGTTAAAATTACTATTGTGTTTTCATTGTTTTTCAGGAGCATATAAGGAAAAATAATATTTATTAAAAGAAAGTCACCCGTACATGCACAGAAAAGAAGGGGGACCAAGCCCGCATTGTTCTAAAAATNATACACTCGAGGAGAAGATAGAAAAGCTTACATTAGCCAGCATCCTCATCGCAGATCCAAAAGCGACCTTGGCAGAACGTCGCTTCATCCGATCCCAACCTTCCTCAGATGTGAAGCGATCAATAAAGGCTGCGCTCATACCAGCCTTCTCTGGTAATTGGTTGAGGACTGCGAAGAGCTCTTCACCCTTATCTGCCAAGATCAGTTCCGAAGAAGTGGCAGCCTCGGTGGGTGGTTCAAGATGACTCGTTGGCTGAGGCTATGGTAGAGGCGTGCTTGCTGGGAAGTCCTCGAAGGCAACTTTTCTTTTCTTCGAGCTATCGACCTTCTCCTTCCCTTTCGATGGCGGGGTACTCTCGGGTGTTTTGGTTTTTGCCATGGACCCGAGAGTTGAAGGTGGTGCTCGCAAGCCGCTACCGATGACCATCTCTGTACAGATATGTTAATGAGCAAGGAGATATAGTATAAGGGTGATTAGAATGAACATGTAATTACCTTCTTCTTGTAGAGCTGGTTGAGGAGCTGGTGGTGACACTGTCTCTGGATATGAAGGTTCTGAGCATAGAGGTGTGGCTGGTGCTTTTCGTTTTCTAATTCTTGAAGACGAGGCACCTAAATCCGTCCTTTTCCTTGGCTTCTTCTTCGAGCTCGATGGCTTAGACGAGAGAACTGGGGGGTCTGGGAATGCAGCTCCCTTTGGAAGCAGACCGCAAGCGACCATGTTATTCGAAGTACCTAGTACCTTCCAATTAAATTTCTTAATTGGAAGGTCGTTGATTTTATATACCCTTGCGAGTTGTTCCCTGGAAAGTCCGGGTCGATCCCTATTATCTGCGATGACATTCGAATGCGATCAGTATAAAAGTAAACATAAAAAAAAAGGTGATAAATTGGAAGACTACCTACCGGGATTCTGAAAGAAGCCGTTAGCCGCATAGTCAAAATGGAAAAATGGATTTTTCCACTTTGCCATGTTGTTGCGAACCCAATAGATCATTTTTATTGCCTGGTTCGATCATTTGCTTGCACAGAAGAAGCCAAGATCTGACGGNTTTGATTTCACTTGGTAGAACCAAGCGAATTCTTCAGGTGAAGGGGTTTCTAAACATAGTTTATGGTACAGTATATACAAACCTACCATATATCTATAGGTATTAGGGGTCAATTGAAAAGGGACGATCCCATAGTAATCAATAATTGATTTTATATACAGATGGAGTGGGAGATGCACGCCACACTTGAGGACTGCCTCAGAAAAAGAAGCGAGTCCATGTGGGGGAGTGTGTGGTCGATTAAATTCCATAGGTAGACGAAGGGGTATGGCGATCTTATAACTGCTCGCAATTTTGCTGAGTTTGTTCGATGTGTAGCTCGTTATGACTAATTCCCTTCTACGTATTGGTAGCCAGATGAAAATGCAGGAGCATCCCTGATATGTCTGGGCCACTGGTCCTGGGAGAGATCGCCTATTCGAGGACTACTCTGTCTGGCCCATGTTATTTCTATCTCGGGTTCTGGCTCAAGATAGTCTTCAAGGTTAATAGAGCTAACACTTGAGTCAGATTCTCCAGAAAATGCATTCCCTTCCCTAAATTCCTTACTACTAGACATCTGAAAAGAAATACGGATGGGTTTAGTCCTATGCGAGCATCTAGAATTCTCACTATGATAGCACTTTGGGTATTCATTTTAGGATTGTACTAACAAGCAAGCTCTTTCCTAAGAGGTCTGCGGATTCGTAAAAATTGTTCAAGCAGTTCGTCAGAAAATAAATGTTCGAGCAGTTCGTTGGGAAATAAAATAGGGTATTAGACCCTAGAAATTCTTTTCACAAGTTCGTTTCTGGTTATTATCTAATAAGTCTACCCTATGGACTGAAAGAGGGGGATAAAAAATAATTCTCATATCACTTCAATGTGGGATGAGTTTCTATTCCTAAAAATTGAAATTATTTTTTCAAGAACAGAAGAAATAAGAGAAGAAATGAACTAACCTTTCTTCAGAAGCGGAGGACTTAAGATGGTTTGAAATTCGTCGGAGAAGAAATTGTGATTGTGTGAGCTGAAGGACAAAACGGCACTTTAGAGTTCTCTGAAGCTTCGATATTTTCTGAGAAGATAGAAACAGTGAAATAAAACAGAAACAGATTGGTTTTCGATATTTATACTCCAAGCACCGTTAAATCATAGCTGTAGATCAAGGAATTTGATTTTTAGATCTGAAGGCCGAAGTTTATGCGGGATTTGATTCTTTCCAAAAAATCAGAATTGTTTAAAATTTGAAAAGATTTGGTTTTGAAACGACGGTTGGTATCATTAGACTTCCTCGAATTCTGCTCTTTCTCAGAAAAGGCGACACGTGTTTCCGTCCGTCAGAAAAATATACGTGTGATCTTGAGAGATGAGATTTGAAATCTGGCGACCCTTCGACTCTTCAAAGATCTCAAGTTTAGGTCATGACATCGCATTTTTAAGATCGCACGTTAAAAGGAAGCTTCATTTTGTCCTAAAGAACTAATAGAGCTGGGGGGCAATTGTTGTGCGGTCTAAAATCTTATGTTAGGTCGCATAAGTAAGGGTTAAGTTCGACCTCCTCTGTGTAAGTTATGTGCGACCTCTTCCGCTTAGATTATATGCGACCTCCTCCGTATAGTCGTGTGACCTCTTTTGTATAAGTTATGTGCGACCTTCTCTATATAGATTATGGGCGACCTCTTCCGAAAGAAAAGGGAAACAAGTCTATGCTTCATCAAACAGGAAACCTGCAAAGAAAGGGAACCAGAAGTCCTCTATTTATGATCAACCAGTTACTCGTTTTGAGTGATTATCCAATTATGTTGTTACTTGAATTGTATTACCCGATTATATAGTTACCCGTTTTCACAATTAGGAACATTGAGTTACCCTCACCTATATAAAGGAGACTCAATATTCCAGACGGGGAATTCCAATTTGTTTTCCAATTTTTCAATTTTCAGACTTCGAAATTCCGACTCCCAATTTGAGAGAGATTTCCAGACGAGACATTGTAACTTTGAGTGCTTGTAATTCTCCATAAAATAGTGAAAAACAGTGGACGTAAGCTCATCTTTTTTGGGACTGAACCACTATAAAATCCTCTCTCTTTATTTGCTTTGATTAATAACCCAACTCATACAAACCACATCTCTTAATTTTTTCTAAATTTATTATTGATAAAACCTCCATCAACAAAATCCAATCAACAGAATCCAAGGGTCCTCCCAGATATGAATTGTTGCTCCACTACCTACCTTCTTACACATATCATGTTCAAAGAGCTACTTGCAGTTCATAATAGCTTTTCACACCTATGACCCTGAGCGAGTAGCCGTATAGTGAAAGAAATCAGTGTCGTTTAGGTATTTGGCCCTGATAACATCCGCCCACAGGCTTTGTTTTTCGGAAACTAAAAGTCACCCTCATTCGCGAGAAAAGCTTTGTTGGCATCCACTACTCTCCTCAAGCCTAATCCTCCGACTTATTTTGGCTTACGAATGGCATCCTAGGACTTAAGACACAAGCCCTTACCCTCTTTGAAACCTTACCAGAAACTATGCATTGCATTGTCCAAACTTATGCAAGTTTTCTTAGGTATAGGTATAGTCTATATAGCATAGGCTGGCATTGCATTTCCCAGTGAGGAGATGATCAAAGTTCTGGCAGCCTAGAACAGAACTTTTGCTTTCCATCCTGCCAATCTTTTGCTTGCCCTATCTACCAAAAACTTCAAATCGTTGGACTTCCTTTTTGACAAGAATAAGGAAGGCCTAGGTATTTGGCATGCTAAGGTAAAAATTTAAGACCTAAGGAATGCCTGATATACGAAGCTTAAGACCCTTCCGAAATTCTTGCTGAAGTGTATATGTGACTTGTCTTTGTCGATGGATTGACCGGACCACGCACTACTAGAAAACCATCGCATTCTCCTTGGTTATCTTTCCTAAAGAAGATTACATCATCCGCAAATAGTAAGTGACTAAAAGCAAGACCCATTCTGGCCAATTTTATACCCTCGATAAAACCTTCCATTTCTGCCTTAAGGAGTAAAGCCGATAACACTTGTATGCAAATGATAAAAAGATACAGGGATAAAGGATCCCTTTGACGAAGGCCTCTTTAAGGTGGAAGGTATATGTTAGACTACTCTTAAGAAGAAGGGTAAAGGTTATCGATGTCACGCACTACAAAACCCACCTAATCCACACCTCCGTAAAGCCAAAATTACGCAGCACTATTCGAAGAAAACGCCAGTAGACATGGTCATAGGCCTTTTCCATGTCCATTTTCAACAATATTAGCATGCATTTTCTTTTTTCCCATTGAAGGTGAGCAGTACCTCCTGGACTATCATCGAGTTTTCAGAAATTCGGTGGCCCCTAACAAACGCTACCAAGTACGAAGCAATAATAGAGGACAAAAGTGGTTTGAGCCTATTCACGTATCAGTTTTGAGATGAGCTTGTACACAAAATTATACAGGTTAATCGGCCTATAGTCATTTAGTCTTTTTGGGTGATCACATTTGGGAATCAAGACGATGTTGGATTCATTAATTCCTTCTGGCATTTTATTAGATATGAAGAAATCATAGACTAGAGCATAGACATCCTCCTTACCGGTACACCAATAAGCTCGATAAAAGCTACTCGGGAGACCATCTAGCCCTGGAGCTTTGTAAGGGTCTATCTCTCTGACCACAGCCATATTCTCCTCCTAGCTGGCTAGACTAGTCAGCTCTAAATTTTGATCACTCGAAATGACTCGAGGGATTACACCCTTTAGGTCTTCTGGGACTTGAGTATTCTCTGAGGAATATAATGATTGGAATCTATGTGAAAGGGCCTCAGTGATGGACTGTCGATTGTTGAGCCAGTTACCGAAATCATCCTTAGCATACTCGGTGAAATTCTGTCTCCTTCTCATCATAGTAGAAAGGAAAAAGGACTTTGTTGCCTATCACCTTCCTTAAGCCACTTAATACGAGATTTCTATTTCTAGTGAATCTCTTCTTTAGTCAGTAGTTCATTAAGTTCCTCTTTAGCTTGCCTTTCCTGCTCTAGAGATAAATCACTCGAGTGATCTTTAAGAATGTCCTCCAACTTATGTCGAGCCCTCCTAATGTTAACTTGCAAACTCCCAAACTATTCCTTATTCCAATGGGCTAACACTCTCTTAGTGGCATGAGATAGTTTTCGTAATCTCAAACTAGAATAGTTATGAGTAACTGAGTACCAATCTTTCTTAACCACCTAGTGACTTCTGATGTCTTGTGCCAACATGTTTTCAAACTTGAAGTTGTTATGTTGCGGTCCCCAGTCCCCCAAAGAGTCAAGCAAAATGCGATGATGATCAAAAGCCAAATTAGCCAGCACCTTGACGGTAGCCAACTAAAATAGGTGGCACCACTCCGTGTTTGCTAGCAGTGCCAACCTGTCTCTACGATTTGACCAAGTACATTTAAGCCCCTACGTACCCAGGTCCAAGAGCCCTGCTTGCTCCAAGTTTCTCCTTATTGCAGAGTAGGAACTAGTAGAACCGTGGCTCTCTCGTTGACCCGACCAAACCTCCGAATCAAATAGCGTATTATTAGGTCCCCCATAAGTAAACAAGGGCTAACACTGTGGTCAACCAGTCTAGAGATGTTATTCCAGAAAACACTCCTCTCATGATGGACAAGAGGGCTATAAACAGCGAAGAGACTCTATGGAGAGTGTCCAGGATCGAAGTAACAGATGCAAGCAATTATATTCTTCTCAAAATTGTCAGCTCTAACTGAACCCTGTCCTGCTAAGCAACACAAAGTCCACCTGTGAGGCCAATGGGAGGAACAGAGATAAAATGATCGAAACATACCACCCTAAGATGCTTGGTTAGTGTGGCATCTCTAATTTTTGTCTCGGATAAAATTAAGCAATCCGGGTTAAACCTCGCCACCAGTGCTCGAAGGCTCTCGATTGCCAAGGCCCAAGCTAGCCCTTGGCAATTCCAGGCTAAGATTAACATTAGTAATGAGGAGACTTGTTTGGGCCAGTCTCTAATGCCTCGAGCTAAAGAAACCTACATTTTAAAATCATCGACCTCTGTCTCTCCAGTCAGACACTCCACGCTGCAGTTTTAGGACTTCCTTTTTCAAGCATGGGTTTTTAAATGCAGCCGAGGTTTACTTGATATACTTGGAGTTGGTGATACACTCCCGGTCATAACCACCTCTAGATTGAAGTCAAAAGATGCATGTGGGCAGAAAGAAGTTTCAGTTGGAAGGGAGTTATAAAATTCCTTCGTAGCTTTCAAAGCCTCCCCATTTAAAGGAGCAAAGTTGGACCCATATGGTCGTCTAGGCCTAATCCATCCCTTAAGAAAATGGAATGGATGAGTGAGAGCATGAAGCTTTGGGCTTTCCTTTTCTTATACAGGAGTGAGCCCATAATTTCAGTTGATAAATTGTAGAGCAGTGTGGGATGGGCTTGAAAGACATAAGTATTGGGCCTAACAGTGGATAGGTCCAGAATCAGGTCTAAAGCATTTGAGAATATTTCAAACTCCATCTAGTGGTCCACATTAATCTCTGGAAAGAAGCCCAAAAACTTCATATCACCTTTCCGTTGCCCCATAGGTGGTCTTAGTCTCGAACCCTCTTCCATGTCGACATCATGCACTCTGATAGCCAGCTCCCTTAGAGAAGTTGTCATAATCTCCCCAAGGATTTCCGGAAAAAGTTGGTCATTAGGTCTGGACATATCTCGATCGATAGAGTCTTGCAAGAAAAAGGAATTACTTAGGCCTTTGCATAATGCTAGGGTCTGATTGTCAGATTCCTCGATCATAGGGTCAAAGCTTTGGCGCTCAAACTGCTTCCCATGTTGGTCAGCTGTGAAGGTAAGATGTCAGAATGCACCGCTTCCCAAGATGGTTTTTTAAGAGGTCAAGACACACTGCTTCCTCCAGTTGGGTTAAGTAAGATGTCAAGATGCATCGCTTCCAAAGGTTGGTCAGCTTTGTAAGTCTGAGAGGCAGATTCTAGTTGAGTTAGGGGTGATGCTAGCTAGTTTTGTAAAGAATCCAAATAGTTCTTGATCTCTGACTCCACCATTAGCCACGACCTATACAAAGGAATGGACCTCCATGTTTGACCAATAATGCAGCATTTATAGTAAAAATCTGGGAGTTTTTTTTACTTTAGTTACACCTGTATCGAGAACCTCTAGTTCTCTTTTTGTAAAAGCCTACAAAAAGAGGTTTCACAACTGGCTGCCCCCACTTTTAACCTCCAATACTCCCCCAAAAGAGAAGAGGTGGTTACAGGTCTTGTCTAGCTCCATGACCTTTCCGAATAACTCTCTTATTTTCCTCGCATTCTCCATAGACAACAACTCTATAGATAAACCATGGACTTACACCCACAAAGAGAAACTGGAAAAACCGATCTCCTCTAGAAGGGTTTCTTGTGAGATTTCTTTCAAAATGAGCATGTTACGATTATTAACCTACGACCCTTTAAACAGAGTTCCTTTTTTCTCCTATATAAAGCCAAACTAGAATAAGAACTTATTTGGTCCAGAATCACATACCTTTAAGGGATTCTTTAATCCCCATAATCGAATGGCAATACTTCCTACCATTTAGGCCAAAAAAAAAAACTTTTCTTGACAATGAGTCTTCTAGCCAATAACAGTTACTCACCACCATCCCTACCCACCCTTGCGGACGCAAGCTTCACAAGTGCATCTGAGTAGTGAAGCTTCGAGGTCTCCTCCACTAAGATAAAGGTCAAGCATCTTTCCACTATTCAACCTCCCCTCTATTGTACATCAAGTGACAAAACATCGTGAGATAGCGATAAGCTCACCACTCGGATCTTATACGAGATACTCAACTAGACATTGAAAAATAGGATTCCCATTTCAAATCTGGGAATCCTATTATATTGTAGTTGAGCTACCAATTCAACAACAGTCGTTCAAATGTTAACAAACTTGCGTGAATTCATCTTCTTCTTATTTCTTATTCTAATACCCTGATTTGATTTCTTTAATCCTTATTAAGAAGATATCTGATTTACAATATGGATTCAAGTCTATTGTGTGTTCCCTTACTCCACAACATTTGCTCAAACTCCACCACTTGGCATTCACCTATTGTCACCATAGTCATTTTCTTAAATATATTAAAAAAATAAAATAAAGCTGTATCAAAAAAAGGGTCATTCATGTGCTGATAATTGATACTGCAATTCGCAAGTACCATTATAAGAACAGAAACATAATGTAAGTTGTAAGACTAAAGTTACTCAGGTAAATTGGGTTTTAAAAAATTTTTACAAACTTTTCTTGAAAACACAAGTATATTTAGCAAGTAAAAACTACAACAAGTAAAAATAGATAAATTGTATGCGTGAACTCAAGATAAATAAATTTAAAGAAATAGGAATAGAGAAATGCAAATACTATTTCTATGAGGTTCAACAAATACAATAATTTGTCTATATCTCGAGCTTTTGGCAACCCGTTTTGAGCAATTCACTATCGGATTAAGAGAATAGTCTTGATCGTCCCTTATGCAAAACGAGTGCTTTCTCGCTAGGCATACTCATACTTTTACAATAATCTTGAATCAGGCTCTATTACGCCTAATACGAATTCTTTTGACTCTGATGTCAATCTCACCAAAACCGAGTTATTTATGAATCTAGTATCAACCTCACCTCACAAATACAATTTAGTTTTGGTTTGTTGATACACTCAACTAAATCTCTCTAATGAAAAGGACTGATACAAAGTAAGCCTAAAGACAATAAATAAAAACACAAAGTATGATCTAGTTTGACTCAATTTACTTTTGTGAAAAAGTGGATTTGAAAGTTTAATTCACAAAAGATGATTTGAATGACTTGAAAGTATGTTTAATGCATTGTAGAAATTTTTAAAAGTTTTTCAAGTATTAAAAAAACTTCTATTTATAAATTAGAATGAAATTACCTGTTTTAGACCGTCTGATAAATAATCTATCATTTTCGACAAACCAAAAGTTCACTTTTAGTAAACCAAAAATACAAGTCATAGAAAATGTGGTTGTAACGGTCAGATTTTAAAAAGTCATTAAAATAGAAAAGTAGAGGAATCGATAGACCGATTCTCACTACCGATCTATCAATTATACTTGAGAGCATATTTTTAATTTTATTTCAAGGGTTTTCCAGTTGCTTCCAAAATGTGATTTTATAAATTGATTTAATATATAATATAGGAACTATATAAATTCATAAATCAATTTAAAAGCTTATGTAAAATAGATTTTATATTTTAATTAAAAATGAATAGATTTAACAATTTAGCTTTGAAAAATTCCAATTATATAATAAATTTGAGCCATTAAAGATCATAAAATGTGTAGACAAATATTCAAATCTAAGAACTAAGTGCATGACCTTTTGCTAGTCTAGGTCTTGATTATCTTGATTTTTGTCTTTAAGCTCTTTTCCATAATATATCTTAAGTGTCTTATGATCCTTTCAATTTAACTTACTACACACTTAACTATTAGCCTTTAATCATATATTTGTTAGCTTCAAAATATGAGAATATGATTGATGATACAAATCATGACTCAACAATCTCCCCCTTTTGATGATAACGAAAATTTGATTTTAAAAAAGTAAGGAGTAAGAAAATAAGCTAAGAAAATTGACCTTACCAATCTTTGAAAGTTCTCTCTTGAAATATGCTTAATTGAAGAGAGTGATAATCCCTTCCCCCTTAAACTTGTAAAATTTTCATATTTTGAATATGTTGCTCATGGATATACAATATGAATAATTTAGCTCATGGATACCAATCATTAATTTTTTTAAAAAAACTCAAAGATACCAATTGAAAAGATTGACTAAAATCATATGCACTTTTTTTTAAATCACATACATCTTCTTCCCTTTTGATATCATTAAAAAAAAAAAAAGAGAGAGAGTAGCAAAGCAAACATAATATAATATAGAAAACAATGTAGCATACGTATACAAGCAACCATAGAGAGTAAACATAAGGTTCATACAAGAAATATCCAACATAAAATAATCCATAAAATGGAAAAATATAAAGTGCAGAAATGTAGGAAACTAAGGAGGAGGGAAACGTCCAAAGAATAACTGCATCATTCACATCATTTCGTCATGCTGACCTTGAATAATCTGGAATTGATTTTCTGATATTTGGCAGATAGAGTTGACATCAGTTGAGAGAATTTGGTAGTGCTAAAGCTCGGTGTCATGAAGATATTGTATGTCGAGCTGGATCGTGTTGAGGCCTTTGGAAAGACTATTGAAGGCTTTAACGAAGTCAAAAGATTGAGCAGGAGTGCCTTCTTCTGAAGCAAGACCCTCCTCAACCTAAGTCTGCTCAGGAGTGCCTTCAATAGCTCTAGCACTACTACCTTTAGCTTCTTATTGAGCATCCGTCTCTTGCTTATGTGCCTGTCTGGTCTTGGCCACCCATGCATTGTTGATAAAAGTGAAGCCTATAAGACAAAGTCTTGTTGTTGATCTCAACATCTATAGACCAATGTTTACGTTCAGCTTCATTAATGGTTGGAATGTTGAACAGTTGGAAGATACGAGTGAGAAGAAAATTATGGAGAAGAGAAGATCTCTTATTCTCTATAGCATTGGCTATCTCATGAAGAATAAAAACTGGTAAATCTAGTCTTCTTCTAGAAGCATGAAAATCAAATATTAAGAGTAGAAAAGCGATGAAACTAACTCTCGTTGAGTGAAAATTGAAAAATTTTGAGAGAGAATAGAGTGAGAATGGGAAGAGAAGACATTAGGGTGAGAAAGAGAAGGGTTTCTGTTAAGAGAGTATAAAAAAAGATGAAGAAAAAATGTCAAAACGACTTAAATAAATGCGGGTCTGTGTATTTTCGGCAGACTGAAAACCCAATTTCGATTTACCAATTTTTTCAGATAGAACTGTTAATTTGGGACAGTTTTTTGGCAGATTAAAAAATTTTTCGGTCTACCAAAATCTCTATTTTGACAATTATTGATTCAAAACAATTTTTAAACGACGAATAAAAATAGCAATCTGTCAAACATTCAAGACAAAATAAACAACATTTAAACAAAAAGAAACATCAATGAAGCTTATTATGACCAATCATGCCAAGTTCTCTACGAACCATGTAAAAACGATCCTCGTTGAGAGGTTTAGTAAAGATATCAACTAATTGTTTTTCTATGGACACAAACTCAAGTACAATATCACATTTTTGCATATGATCACAAAGAAAATGATGTCTAATATGAAAAATTAGATTTTTGGACAAATTGATAGCACTAGTATTATCACATTTAATAAGTCGATATTCATAATTCATTCCAAAATCTATAAGAGTTTGTTTTATCTAAAGAATTTGAGTACAACAACTACCAGTAGAGATATATTCATCCTCAGTAGTAAAAAAAGGAACAAAATTTTGTTTCTTGCTAAACCATGACACAAGTGAATAACTAAGAAAATGACAAGTGTCACTAGTGCTCTTGTAGTCAGTTTAACAACCGGAAAAATCCATATCCAAAAAACTTGTAATATTAAAGTGTCTTTTGGATACAATAATCCTTGGTTCATAGTGCCATACAAATATTTTAATATATATTTTACTGCACTAAGATGTGATTCCTTAGGAATAGATTGAAATATAGCACATGAACAAATACTAAATATTATATCCGGTCTACTAATTGTTAAGTAAAAAAGTGAGCCGATCATACCTCGATATTTGGTAATATCCACTCTTTACCATTTTTGTCTTTGTCAAGTTTGATTGAAATGCTCATTGAAGTTCTTATTGATTTGGAGTTCTTATTGATCATGCCTTTTTTCTTTGTTTGATTTGAAGTCCAAGGAAGAAATTGAGTTCTCCCATCATGCTCATTTCAAACTCATTATGCATACACTTAAAAACTTCTTCATAAAGAGAAATATTAGTAGTACCAAATATAATATCATCAATATAGACTTGAATGAATATCATTTCTCTCCTTTTTTATTTTTATAAAAAGAGTAGTATTCGCTTTTCCTATAATGAAACTATTTGAAATCAAAAATTTACTCAATCTATTATACCAAGCTCTAGGAGCTTGCTTTGAATCATAAAGAGCCTTTTTTTAAAATTTGAAAACATTATTCGGATCCTTATGATTTTGAAAATCAAAGGGTTTGACTATATATACTTCTTCTAAAATTTATTCATTTGAAAAAACACTCTTAACATTTATTTGATATAGAATGGATTCTTTATGATATGAAAATGCTAAGAGCATCCTTATGAATTCTAATCTTGCTACAAGTGCGAAAGATTAGAATAATCGATACCTTCTTCTTGATTGAAATCTTGAGCCACTAATCTAACTTTGTTTCTCGCAATCACCCCATACTTATCTATTTATTTCTAAAGACCCATTTAGTTCCAATAATAGATTGATTTTTTGATCTTGGAACTAATTCCCACACATCACTTCTTTCAAATTGACTTAACTCTTCTTGCATAGCTAAAATCTATGATTCATCATTTTCGACATCTTTAAAACTTTTTGGTTCAATTTGAGAGATAAAAGTCATATAACTAAAAATATTTATAAGTGATACTCTAGTCTTAACTCTTTGTAAAGGATCATCTAGAATTTGGTATTTAGGATGAGCATAATTGAATTTTAAATTTTGAGGAAGAGAAAATATGTTACCGTTATCACTTTCCATTTCTTCCTTAAGATCTTATTGTTGTAGTTGAGTGCCTTCTTCATTTGCCATCTCATTCGCATTTGACTCATTTGAACTTAGTTCTAGAACTACAATATCATCATCATCTAATCTTCTCTCCTCATAGAAAGCATTATTCTCATCAAACATAACATGCATAGATTCTTCTACTATCACGGTTTTTTTATTAAAAACTCTATAAGCTTTACTAGTGGTAAAATATCCAAAGAAAATATTCACATCAAATTTTGGATCAAATTTTTCAAATTATTTTTAGTATTTAAAATAAAACATTTGTAACCAAAAACTTTAAAATAGCCAATGTTGGGTTTTCTTCTTTTCTAAAGCTCACAAGGTGTCTTATTTAAAATCGGCTTTATCATAACTCTATTCACAATATGACAAATGGTATTTATAACTTCGGCCCAAAAATATTTTTGTAAACCATTTTCATTTAGCTACTTCGTGCTATTTCTTATAGAGTTATACTCTTTCTTTCTACAACTCAATTTTGTTGTAGAGTTCTAGGAGCCCAAAAATTATGATCAAAATCATTTTTGTAGCAAAATGCTTCTATTTCATCATTTCAAACTCACCATCATGACCACTTCTAATAAATGTGATGGTGTAGTCTTTTTCATTTTGCACTTTCTTACAAAAGATGATAAGTACATTTAAAACATCATTTTTATGAGCAATGAATAGAACCCAAGTTAATCTGAAAAATCATCAACTATCATAAAGGCACAGTGTTTTCCACCAAGACTAGCTACTGTTAATGGTCTAAATAGATCTATGTGAAGTAGTTGCAAAGGTCTAGAAGTAATAATGATATTTTTGGATTTGAAAGATCTTTTTAGTTGTTTTCTAAATTGACATGTATCACAAAACTTGTCTTTTTAAAAAAGTAAACTAGGTAAATCATTAACAAGGTTTTTCTTTGAAAGCTTAAAAATAGTATTCATGCTTGCATGTCTAAGTCTTCTATGCCAAAGCCAAGAATTTTCCTTTAAAACTGAAAAATATTTATCTTGATTAAAATATTTTTCAATATCAATAGTATAGATATTATATTTTCCTTCACCTTTGAAAATAATTTTTTTTGAACAAGTATCCTCAATTAAGTATTTGGAAGGCTCAAAAATGACTCGATAACCCTTATCACAAAGTTAACTTATACTAAACAAGTTGTGTTTAAGACTATCAACAAGTAAAAAATTTTCAATAATAGGAGAAGAGGTAGAACCAATGTTATCTATACCCAAATCTTACCTTTAGTATTGTCTCCAAAAGTGATATGTCATTCATTCCTTCTTGTGGATGATGATAGTAAAAAGTAGTCACTAGTCATATGTTTGGAGCAACCACTATCCAAGAATCAAAAATTCTTCTTCTTTTGTATCTACATATAAGAATCAAGCTTTGATTTTTCGGTACCCATACTACTTTAAGTCCTTGAGTGTTAGTTCTAGATTCTTTTGGTACCCAAGCTAGTTTTCCATCAAAATATGCATTTTTTTTTACAAAGCATGAAAAACTAGTATGTCCATCTTGATTGTAATAAGTGGAAGTGTGTTTGGTGTCACTAATACTAGCTTTCACAAAATAATTTTTGAGGTATTTTTGTTTTATAGAAGATTTGTACTCAATACTTCTTTTGTCAAAAACGCACTTTTGTCCACCAAGCATCATGTTAATATTTTTCTTTCCATTTGTAAATTTGTGAACAATTTTAGTCAAGTCTAAAACCTTGTCATTTGAGAAAGTTTTTTCTTTTGACAAAACATCACAATTACTACAACATAAATTCACTTTCTTTCCTTTGGTAATATTTTCAACCATTTTTGACAAATTAAAAATTTCCTTTTTGAGAGTATTGTTCTAAAAAATGAGTTTTTATAGTTTTTGTGTAAATCATTGAAATCACTTAACAAATTTTTATATGATAAATATAAATCACAATCACTATCATTTTTACTAAACTCGCTACTAACATCACTATCATGAAATTTAATCTTAGGTTCAAGTAAACTCACCTCATTTTCTATTGCCATGAAGCATATGTTGGCAATTTCTTCTTATTCCTCTCCTTTGGATTCTTCTTCTTTACTATTATCCCATGTTACATTCATTGTCATGAAGCATATGTTGGTAATTTCTTCTTGTTCCTCTCCTTCGGATTCTTCTTCTTTACTATTATCCCATGTTATATTCATTGCCTTCTTCTTCATTTTTCTTCTCAAGGGACATTCATTCTTCATGTGATTGGGCTTCTTGCATTCAAAGTAAGTGATTTGGTCATCATTTATTTCCTTTTCCCAGAAGTCATTGCTTTAGGTGTTCTTCTTAAAGTTCTTCTTTTTGAAGTTTAGGCATTTCTTGTATGTTTTGGTAAGTAGGGCAATGTCTTCAAGTTTACTATCTGCAAATTCTTCTTTTTCCTTAATATTTTGTTATATGACAGCTTTGAGAGCTATTCCTTTCTCTTTTTTTTCTCCTCTCATTCTTTTTCATTTGTTTCCTTCATGAGAATTTTATAAGTCATGAGAGAACCCATAAGTTCTTCAAAAGGAAGTTTGTTAAGTTTTTTAGCTTCTTGAATGACCACCACTTTACTTCTATATGCTTGAGGAAGACTTCTAAGAATTTTGCTCACCAACTCATCATTTGGAAATGTTTTTTCTAGAGCAACAAGAGAATTAATAATAGTAGTGAATCTAGTAAATATTTGAGAAATAGATTTATTTTTTTCTATTTTAAACAACTCATAGTTTCTAGTAAAAATATTTATTCTAGTTTCTTTTATAGAGCTAGTTCCTTGATAAGAGACTTCTAACATGTTCCATAGTTCATGAGTATCTTGAATTTTTTCAACATTATTGTAAATATTCCTATCTAAATCACACACAAGAATATTTCTAGCTCTATTATTTTTGGTAAAGTTGATTTTATTATTTCATCAAATCCTTCTATGTTTTTTCCAACTCCTCTACCATCAACCACTTTTGTTATTTTCAAAGAACTTTTAGCAGCAATGTACTATAAGTCAAAATCAATGGACATTAGATAAGTATCTATATGACTTCTCCAATAGTTAAAACCAAAATCGTTACCATTAAAAAAATAATGGTTTAGATGGAGTCCAACCCCTCATATTGGAAAAAAAAATTGTTGGGCTAGCCATCTCAAAAATAATTAAGTTCAAAAATTTGAGTACCAAGCTCTGATACCAATTATAAGTCCAAAGTTAGCTAACCCAAAGGGAAGGTAAATAAAATTTTAAAAAAAATTTACAAACTTTTCTTGAAACACAAGTATATTTAATAAGTAAACGCTACAACAAGTAAAAATAGATAAATTGTATGCATGAACTTAAGATAAATAAATTTAAAGAGATAGGGATAGAGAATTGTAAATATTATTTTTACAAGATTCAATAAACACGATAGTTTGTCTACATCTCCAGTTCTTGGCAATCCACTTCGAGCTATCCACTATCGGATCAAGAGAATGGGCTTGACCATCCATTCTACACAACGAGTGCTTTCTCGTTATGCACACTCATGCCTTTACAATAATCTTGAATCCAGCTCTATTACATCTAATACAGATTATTTTGACGCTGGTGTCAATCCCATTTAATATATAATATAGGAACTATATTATATATTAAATGATTGATACACTCAACTAGAGTCTCTCTAACGAAAATGATTGATACAAAGTATGATATAATTTGGCTCAATTTACTTTTGTGAAAAAATGGATTTGAAAGTTTAATTCATAAAAGAAGACTTGAATAACTTGACAGTATGTTTAAAGCAATGTAGGAATGTTCAAAAGTTTTTTCAAATATTAAAAAAGCTTTTATTTATAGATTAGAATGAAAGCTAGCCGTTTTAGACCATTTGACAGACAATCTATTATTTTTGGCAGACTGAAAGTTCACTTTCGGTAGACCGAAAATACTCACCATTGAAAGTGCAGTTGTAATGGTCGGATTTTAAAAAGTCATTAAAAACGGAAACATAGAGGAATCGGTAGACTGATTCTCTTTATTAGTCTGTCAATTCTACCCAAGAGCACGTTTTCAATTTTGTTTCAAGGCTTGCTTAGTTGTTTCCAAAATGTGACTTTATAAATTGATTTAATATATAATATAGGAACTATATAAATTTATAAATCAAGTTAAAAGATTGTGCAAAATAGATTTCATATTTTAATTGGAAATGAATAGATTTGATAATTTAGCTTTGAAAAGTTCCAATTATATGAAAATTTGAGCCATTAAAGATCATAAATGTATAGATAAATATTCAAATACAAGAACTAAGTGTATAACCTTTTGCTAGTTTAGGTCTTGATATCTTGATCTTTGTCTTCAAGTTCTTTACTATAATCCATCTTAAATATCTTGTGATTCTTTCAATTTAACTTGCTACATACTTAAGTAAATTTATATGTTTGTTAGCTTCAAAATATGAGAATATGATTGATGATACAAAACATGACTCAACATAGTGTGAGTTGGATTTTTTATCCTCTTGTAAAGTAGATTTTTGTCGCTTTGTTTAAGTAATATCTAGAATATTATGATTTTTCTAAGCCTAATATATTCAAATTTTAATTTAGACCTTTATCTGCTTTGAATTGTTGAAGTTTATAAAAATATCAGTTTTAGTTGCATCCTGAGTGATGATGGGTCAATAATGACAAAATTTATTTACCCTTAACATTGTTATAAAAATGTATTGGATTGTATGCCAATCGCTTTTCTTTTCTTTCTTTCAAATATTTTATTTTTATATAGGAATCAGAATCATGCAAACGTGCATCTAATGTTATGAATTAATCCCGAATAAACTCGTCTCCACTTAAAAATAAATAAATCATCATATTTATGGGTAAAAATTAAGAATAAATATGAAAATACATGAACATTAAATTTGTTTAGATTTACTATTGTTTTCTGTAATTCATCTTTTAAAAAGAAAATTTCTCCTTTTTTTTTTTTGTAAAAGCTTAATACACAACTATGCTTTTAGCGAAATATTTATAAATAAAAAAAATCAGAATTCGTAAATCCCCTATAACTTTTAAAGAAAAGATTTTTTTAAAAAATATATACTCACACATTGTGTGAATATCATATTTATTTTTTCTTTAGTCTATAACTTATACTCTCTTGACTTTCTTTTTATCATCTCTCTCGATTTTCAGATTATTCTGTTTAATTATTTATCTTAAGTCATTTTCTTTTTGTTTTCTCTTAAATTGAAAATTGAAACTCTTACAATCCTCTCTTGATTTACGTCTCTCCTAAGTCCTAACTCCTCTCTTACTTAATCTCAAAATTTTTAATCCTCTTCTAATTTGCTTTTTATTTTCCTTGGTATTTCCTTCACTTGACTTTATCTCTACTCATTATTTTTCAATGTGTTATGCATTAGATGTATATATGTTTGTATATGTTTATGTGTAGGCCATTATTTTCTTGTTACTTATCTATAAATATTGTTTTACCCAATTAAAATTCATCATATACATCTTTTCATAGTAAAAGATATAGTGTTATTTTTTTTTAACTAGTCAAATCACGAATTGATCTGACAGTTAAAAAAGATATCTATAAATAGATTAAAAATAATTACCTACTAGACATAGTAGGTATATATATATATATATATATATATATATAGGCACCAATTCAGTAGGTATTTTTTTTACCTATGCATAGGTATCAATTTGGCCAATGAAAATTTAGCATGCACATTTTAAGAGAGAGAAAGAGCATTAATGATGCACGTCTTTTCATACACTTCATTATAGTCATTGGATCACCATTAGATGGTGATCTAACGGTTAAAAAAAAATACCTACCCATATATATATATATATAGGTTGCCAATCCAATAGGTATTTTTTTTTTTACCTATGCATAAGTATCAATTTGGTCAATGAAAATTTAGCATGCACATTTTTTTATTGTAAAAAGTAAGAGAGAGAAAGAGCATTAATGATGCACGTCTTTTCATGCACTTCATTGTAGTCATTAGATCACCATTAGATGGTGATCCAACGGCTTAAAAAAAAATACCTACCTGTAGATTAAAAAAAATATATCTATTAGATTATATAAATAAATATATATATATATATATATATATATATATATATATATACACGATGTTTGCTAGACACTTTGAAAAATCATTTTATGACTTGAGAAAATGGTTAATAAGCATATTTTTATTTTTATTTAACTTTATTTTTGAAAATAAGAAGTGAAATAAAATTTGATAAATATGTTGAACATCTTGATGTAAATGACCGTTCAATCGTTTGTTAATAAATATTCAACCCCAATTTTAACCAAAATATGAAGTTTCATTATTAATCATTTTCTACTAAAACAAAAATAAAAGTTACCTCCACCAGTAAATACAAGTGCCTCCAAAACGAGTTTCAGTGTGCTTGGAGCGAAATTTATCTTTAATGCATAACATTTTAAAAAAAAAAAATTGGTTTAAAGAAAAAAAAAACAGCTAAATAATTTACAATTATCTTTAGACGTTGTCGAGGGGGAAAAACGAAACATATAACTCACAAACGCACATTGAAAATAAAAATAAAAAAAAATCACCAACAACATCGTTGAAAGAGGCTAATTTAACCACCGAAAAGAAAAAGGAAAAAAAAAACATCGAGAGACGGAGAAAAAAAAATATTCGAAACACTGGTTTCGGTAGTGGATTTAGAAGACAACAATCAAGTAGTAGATTTGATGTTGGAAAAATACACCATATATGTTGATAAAATTGTGCACTCTAACATATGATTTAAGGGAAAAACAAAGTTTCTTCAAAATGGCATCTGCCGTAATCACTAGTGTCATCTCAATGGAGATGAAGAAATATCCTCAGAAGTTGGAACAAGAAATACGTCCTCAGAAGTTAGAACCGTATCTCATTTTAATGGCATTTTCAGCACTTTCATCCCGGAACTGCTCGGTATTATAATAACTCCTACACTTTACTGTTGCCTTATTAGACAACAAAAGTAATCCAGAAAAGAACAAATGAAGGCGAGAATAATTCAAGTCTCTTTCTATGGCATATTTTGTACACACACACACCTTGCATTGCATATGTTCGTTGCTGTGGCCATACAGACAAAGTTAGGTGTCACCTTAGCAAACACTTCAATGTCCACACGACCGATATGCGAGAAGGGACGAAGGATGTTGCTTTTTAATTTGATACTTCACCAGAGACCCAAAAAAAAAATGTTCTAGAAACTACAAATTGAAAGCTTAGATGTATACATCACTTCCTAATCTATGTCATTATTCATATCTTTTGCCTCAAAAGATCATTCCCATAATTGGTCATTCTTTACAACAAACCTGTAGTTAAGAGTTATTCTTACCCATCACCCAGACCAGTGGGGAAATTTAAGGAACCCAACAAGAACCAAAACTGCACAAGGAACTTTCAGGTAGATATATCGAAAAGCAAGCTACAGTAAGAACGTACTGGTGGGATTTGCAAAAAAATGGTCACGACAAACCAGCTTTGACTTGCTAAAGCCGCTTCTGAAGAGGGTCCCCAGGATTGGTGGCGGCACATTGGATGCAGTTTGCTGCATCTTCCTCACAATAAGATGTTTATCCAAAATCATCAACTCTAACAATTTTCTACAGCTCTGTAATAAATTCAGAACTAGATCAGCATGGATTCACAAAGACGAATATAGCTGCCATACCCCCAGCACAAAAAATAGTAATAATAAAAATAAATTAATGACAAAATATCATGAATAATCCCGATATTTATGATAAGTTTCCACTTATTTTTTTGGCAAAGAAAGTTCTAAGACACCATTCATGATGTCAAAAGAACTTTTCATG
Organism: Parasponia andersonii; assembly: GCA_002914805.1. Taxonomy (NCBI): domain Eukaryota; kingdom Viridiplantae; phylum Streptophyta; class Magnoliopsida; order Rosales; family Cannabaceae; genus Trema; species Trema andersonii. Next base: position 45,552 of record JXTB01000300.1, read on the forward strand.
CTTCCTTGTATAGGTTATTAAAACACGGCAACCAGTTATGGCTCGTCTGATGTCAAATGACGATGATATTGTCACTGATTAGTCACACCTCCTCCAAAAGTAGAGAGAACCGAACAACATCAAGGAAACATCAAAGATAGTATCCTTATTTTACAGATTTACAGCAGAGTGATAAGCAACATACCAGATCAGAGTGTTGAGGCCAAATTAAAAGAATATCAGGAATAATATTTCAAGATCATCTCAACAGACAAAATTGAATGGCATACCTGGGGATTCAAAACGTCCATCCGATTTATAATTTCATCCTAACAGAAGAGGAATAGTAAGGAAAAGTGAGAAGAATATAAAATATTGGTTTAAAATAGTAACAAATATTTGAGTTAGATATGACAAGTCAGACCGAAAAAACTTTTGCAACCACCTGATTCTAGTCACTGAAAAAGATGAAAAAAAATAATGGAGAAACAATGTACATAGGGGGGGAAAAAAAACAATGGCAACATGTTGTAACTGTTTAATGAATGAAACCTTCTTTGATAAAAGCTTATGAGAATATAAAATCCAATGTTAGGTTGAACTCCTAAAAGCTTTTGGGAGAATTAACAATTTAACACAGTATTAGAACAGAGGAGGTCCTGAATTTTACACCTACACACTCTATTCCTTGCCACATGCTGGCTGTTAGTATGTTTTGCGTTTATCACTAAAATCTTCATGTGGTAAGACTATACAATTAACATTGCCCATAACCCTGCCTATTATTCTCCAGCCCAAACATCAAGGGGGAAGTTGAATTTAAAATTCAATGTTGACCCACTTTCTAACAGTTTAAACTATGGGCAAAATGAGAGAGAGGAGGGGGGGGAATCCTTGCCCTAATTAATGTCTTTGGCTTGCTCAATGCAGGGTAAGGGAAGTCATAGATAAATTCCTAAATCAATAGAAACAACCACTCAAATCAAATATAACTAGCAGGACAGTAACTTCAAACACAAATTTTTTGTAAATACAGTTTCTTTTGTATGAAAGGATAGGAAAAAAAATTTTAAGGTTAAAAGAATGACTACCAGCCATAATAAACCCAGCTTGCTATTAACTGTTAAGTATGTTTCCAAATGGCATGATACTGTGAGTCAAAAACTGAAACTTTTTCTTTCCATAAACCATAGCTCAGACTTAAACAAAATGGACGAATGATCACCTCCAAAATCCCTGGATTTTGCATCACTATTCCAATGACACGTCTTCTTAGTCCTTTGTAGACAGCCTTATTGATTGTACCATCTCCATTTATCCATGGCAGTATCGGCACGCATAATTCACCAGAAGAAATCTTGAAAGGTTCATCTTCTTTATCCCCTCCAGATAAAATAAGCCTGCCTTGTATACAGACTTCATGCAAATCTTTAGTTTGATTTTCATTAAAGGACTCGGTGATTTCTTCAGGAAAATTAAGAATAGAAACTGTGTGCACATCATCAGCATTTGTGTTGGCTTCCTCCTGTGTATGAGGGCCACCAGACAGATGGCTGTTATCACCTTGTATGGTCTTAACACCAGAAGGTGCTTTGAGATCTTGACACATAACGGCTGCCGATGTCAAAAAATACTTTGAACGATACAAAGCATCAATAACATGTACAGAGTCAAAAGCATTAACCTGAGGAGGGGAAACAGAGTATAGAATATTAATTAAATAATTGTTTGATCTGATACAACTCTAATTTGAATCATTTAAGCTCTATACATAAAAAGAAAATTAAAAAAAAAAAAAGGGACCTCACATTTAACCAGCAGATGTACACCAAATCTCATTCTCAAAATATATATATATATATATATATATATATATATATGGGCACCAATCTAGTAGGTACTTTTTTTTTCACTTATACATAGGTATCAATTTGGCTAATGAAAATTTATCATGTATATTTTTTAATATAAAAAGTAAAAGAGAGAAATAGAATTAATGATGCACGTCTTGTCATACACTTCATTATAGTCATTTAATCACCATTAGATGATGATTCAACGGCTAAAAAGAAATATCTACACGTAGGTAAAAAAAAAAGTACCTATTAGATTAGCAATCTATATATATATATATATATATATATATACTAGTTTTTATAGTACATGCCTAAAGCACCGTACCCGTTTAACTTAGATTACTATTTGGAAAACATTTTAGTAGTTACTAGTTTATAAAATAGAAAATTGTGAGAAAAAAATATAATGGTATAATAGTGCTTACCTCTATTTAAAAAGAAGAAGAAAAAATACATAAAGGAACCTCCCAAAAATAAATAAATAAACAATACAAAAATTAAAACAATATTACATGTAAAACAAACACGAAGTATATATATATATAAACAATATTGATAAGAAAAAAATAGTTTTAGAAAAAACAGTAAATAAGGTGAAAATCAGAGAAAAGGAAATAAATAACAAAAAATGAGTATTAGCAACTCACGGTTTATAACATCTGGACTTGGTCCAAAAAATATTAAATGGTCGGTGTTCCCATTGAAATGAAGACAAAGAAATCCATGGGCTTTTTCATGAACACTACCGCACAGAGAAGAACTGATGCAAGAGGTTCTATTTAATGCACTCTTACTTCAAGCTAAAGACTAAAACAAGAAATTATATTATATTTGACAAAGTATAAAAATAATAAAATATTCAGCAAGCAGCTGGAATAAAGCTCTTCTCCCTAGGTACATTCTTTTTTCTATAAGTAATAGATATATATATATATATATTTGAATTGCTTCAAAACCTTTTCTCCCACAATAAGTGTGACATCAATGCTTGCAGACATGAGATATGAGCAGTGAAGATGCCTCTTTTTAGGGGTTATATGCGAGTGTGTTTTAAAGTAAAAGGGTTTTTAGACACATGCATAAGAAGAGTACGTCTTTACTGTAGTTACAAAATCGTAGCTGTAGTTTAGGTACATATGTTCTTTAAAACTAACCTTTAGAACTCGACCAAATGTTTGGAGCACAGAAACTATAATTTCGGGATTCTTTTCACCTGAAAGAAAACAACTTGAAGTCATGTATATGGGAATCATGTGATAGCATCTTTCCTGAAGTTCAGGAACATGGATTGACATAAAAATCATCAAAATCACACAGAAAATCATAGCATACATTCATACCTGGTGTATTTATAAGTTGAGAAACTTCATCTATGCTCAAACCTTGGTCACCAGCCTTCCGAATGGCAGTATAAACAGCCCTAAAGACCTCAGGGTCAATAGGACTAGAGTTTTCTAGATCAGAATGTATGGACAACAAACTTGCAGCATAGCCCGCCATAGCTATCCAAGGTGACTCACTGATGTTCTCTACTATAGAGATATTGCTGTCTGAATTAAGGATTTCTTTCACATGGTCTGAATCCGACAAACTAGTCGGACCTGAAATAGTATCACGAATATCATTTCCACAGTTGTGTGCTTCACCAGCACAAGTATCCTCAGCTTTGAACAACTCTACAACATCAGCGGTAGAAAATGCTGTCTGTTGAATGGATACCGCTATACCTGGAAAACCTTTTTCTCGACGAGAGATTATTTCACCTTCTGCTGCAACTAAGGATTTCAATTTCTTGGACTTATCACCATCAGATGATTCATAATTGTCGATTTTTCGCTTCAAGCTTCTCGTATCCTCAGCCTCGCCAACACCTTCATCTGGCAAGCACGGAGAGAGCGACAATTGACCCGAAGAAACTAAAGCAAACAAATGAAAGATATCCCCACACTGTAAATCAGCAGTGAGATCAATCCCTCTTGTGAGATCTTTCTCTCTTTCATGGAGCCAATTAGCAAATTTAGAAGCTCTCAATCCCGAATTAGTTGGAAATGATGACTTGGAAACATTATGCATGAACTGTTGTGAAAGTGAAAAAGGCTGACTACCATTACCACCAACCTGCCAAATAGTACAGAAAATTCATTCAAAGCAAAATATATTAATTTCCCAAGCTAGATACATATCTTCTTTTAAAGACAAGAACATAATCAGATAGCCAAGTACCGGTAAAATAAACACCTACGTTGGATTTATAATTACAAGACGAAAAGAAAAACAAAAATTGGTAAACGCCAAACGAAACTATGCTCAATGTCATTGATATTTGCTTTCAGACTTGAATACTAAGAGACATTTTACTGAAAGCATGATATCAATATTGTAACATACTAAAGCATCTTAAGCTGGCTCTCATACCCAGCATTCTTGGAATAATCAACAACACTACTGAAACATTACCTTAAGAGAACACAAAGACTTTCTCTAAAACCAAAAAATGCACATATTTCAAACATACAATAAAACAGCATATAGCTATGCATCAATTTGAACTTAAATGCTGGTCTCACCATTTCCGCTAATCCAATTCAGGCTCATTTATCGTTATCCAAACTGATGCATAATAAGGTCCATATTGCGCATGCAAATGAACTCACTAGTCAATAGCGTCACAACTGTTCAAAGGTAAAAACCAATTCAGACCTACCTCCAAATATAGATTAAGCTTACAAATGTCTCTTTTATGATATTACGAACTAAGGTCCTAGAGAGCTTCTCAACAAATGTGCAGCTGATAATCCAGATAAAAGTTTTCTATTGGCTTTGGTATGATAGAATTCTAATAAATATCAGCCGCCTCAATTTTTTTTTTTTTTGGAGCCAAAGATTAATTTGATCAAAACAATTATAACATGATTCATCACATAGTCGTCATTCCAATAATTATCTCAAAACCAGGGGCGAGGAAAACGGGGTTGGACGGTGGTGGAGATCCCTACCATATTTCTCTTCTCTCTGAGGTAGTTAAAAGCTGCAAAAAGATCATGCTCAGAGTACCGCCGCAAAATTTCTGCTAACATATTAGGCACTGTCGGTGCAGTAGATGTGCTCAGGAAAATAAGCTTAAATAGCTCTACAGCATTAGATATAGCCAATGATTTGTACACTTGTCTACTAACTTTAACCTCTTCATTCAAGAGGTCAATAAACTTTTTATGAAGGCGTTGAGCACGTGATCTTCGCATGGAAATCTTTTGTTGTCTTCCACCAAAGTTTTGGACATCCCCAGGAGTAGTACCAGCAGTTACCTCTGACTCCTGCAAGCAATACCATATGTTAAATTAAAAATGTAGCAGTACTCAAAAACTTTTTCAGTTTAGATAAAATATAAGGTTAGTGACTGTGTTTACATGTTTCTCAGCATTCATCTTTAGATCCGACCACTCTTCATAGGAAGATCCAACTCTTTTTGAAGCTTCCAGTTTAGCCATCCATTTGCAACGAAGAACCTCATCAAGGGCAACTTTAATGCTAGTGTTATCAAAATCATCCCATGGCTCTTCTTTAAAACCTGTCTCTTGAGCATGTTCATTGCTACCGGAAGAAACTGTATAGAGACCTTTACTCAATGAACCTTGTGATAAGTTATCATCTTTTTCAAGTAACTTGTTCTGGGTTTTCTCCAAAAGCTTCACATATCGTTCACTGAGCATGTTACAAAGCCTCATTACAGCTTTTCTGAATTTAACATTACTATTGAGTGATGCCATTCTTTTCCTGCAGGTACTTGGAGGTGCTGGAAGGTCAGGAACCGACGCCCAATCTGTGCGGTTAACTTTTACCCCAACTGCGGCACGGTGTCTAGCATATTGGATCACCAATTGCCTGAAAAGAGGAAATGAATGTGAGTAAAATAGCTAGGTAAAACTATAACGGTACTGAAAAGAACAAATAACATTGAATTTCTTGTTCATAGAAAATTTACAGTTCGTAAGTGGACAAAATGTACATCGCAAGCTGCATCCAAGTCTACATGGTAATGTATCAAAAGAGAGGAGGAAATACAAAATTCTAGAATCTCCTATAAGTTAATCCATTTTCGTGTTTTCCTTTCTGACAGTAAAAATGTCTGTATAAAATATATATGTATATTTATATAAAGGACTTTCTCTTGGTTAATTTTCTGGTTCTCCCTATCAGGTTCTCTCTCTCAAAAAAAATAAAAATAAAAATAAAAATACTAGCAGTACCCATCAGGTAGTCTTAAGCATACAACAGTCTATGTCATTGTTTTTGAATGCTTAGAAAAAAGATGTTAAATTCATTCATCAGTCCTTGGCCAACAACAGTAGGGAATTATGAATATGGACCCAGATCAGAAGTTTCCATAGTTTCCCCACCCTTTTATTATATTGACTGCCCTGGTAACTCTTTCTTATTGTTCTCATGGTCTATAAAAATTAACAGTATTTCATAATTTATGCCTTACCTATCGGCTTCCTCTGTCCATGAAAACCTTCTTTGGCGTGTTGCCTTCATCTTCGAAAAGGCGGACCTGGTAATAACAGAATAACAACCCTCATCATCTTCATTTAGTTCAGGATCCCCCTCATTTCTATGATTTTCATCGTCCTGAAATGCTTGTAAATTACTCTCACGATTTTCTGCAGAAGGAACTGAAGTTTCTCCTTCCATGAATTGGTCTCCAGTAACAGGATATGCATCAAGCCTCTGCTCATCCAACTGTCCAGTTACCCCAACAACTTTCCTGAACTTCACTGACCTTCCATCAGGAGATCTCTCTCTTCTCTGTGAGGATAAGACACGGCTACTCCTCAAAGTTTGAAAGTCATTTCTTTCAACAGAAAGTTTGTGAAGACGTAACTGGCGTTTATCATAATACACGCGAAGCACCTGCAAATTCAATTAACGAGATAAGTATGCAAATCGTGAAAAGGAGGGCTCAAGGTATGAAACTGACAAATTACAAGAATAATTGCTTAATATTCATTGGTGTTTGGTACAACATATTTATACACAAATTCTAGGTCAGAAATATTTCTAAACCAGAATATTTAATCAACTAGAGTACATTCAGGGAACACACGTGGCCGACAATATTCCTATACCCCTACTAAGTACACATGTCATACACATACTTCTCATGCCCATGCCAAGTGCACATGACATACACACATACAGTTCACACATGTGGGCTGTCAAACAAAGTTCTCTCGACAGAAACATATTTGTACAAGTCCAAAAACATCACAGAGAATAAAAGATCAGTGACAGAGAACATAAGATTAAATCATCTCTGAACAAGTAAAGCCGAATAAGGACCAATGTGAAAACCAGTGGCAAAAAAGAAGCCAAAATTTGTGGACATACTCGAAAAATAAATAAGTCTGAGCATAAAAATATGTTGGAAAGCTTTGGCGTTTAGGTTAAACTTAAAAGGCCGAAACTTTATGGGCTAATTAGCTGTAATATATGTGTAAATATGTGCATTTTAGAATATTTATCCCTAGAAATCAGGCTGTATTTAATTGTATTTTTCCTTTTATTTTGTAGTTTCCCGTTCTCTGTAAACTCTATAAGTACTGAGGTTGTAAGTCTAATTTTATTAATGAGATATATACGACTTAAACTCTAAGATTAGAGCTTAGAAACCCTAGCCCATCTTTTTTTTTTTCGTCTTAGCGCCTCTTCCTTGTCCTAAACAACCAGCAACATGTCTGATATAACCTCTGAGTCTTCAATCCCTACTGTAGTCCCTGCAGCCACCACTAAGTCCCTTGAAACTAAAATAGTTGATTCCCATTCTATCCAAATTACCAATATCCGACTGAATAAAGATGATTTGTCTCAATCAGTCCGGATGTATATTCGAGGGAGAGGGAAGATAGGCTATCTGATAAGTAAGATTATTGCCCCTGCAAAATCAGATCCCTCTTATGCTACATGGGATGCTGAGAATTCAATGATTATGGCGTGGTTGGTTAATTCTATGGATGAAGAAATCAGTGCCAACTATAGGTGTTATCCCACTGTTAAAGAACTTTGGGATAATGTGTGCCAGATGTATTCTGATCTGGGAAATCAGTCTCACATTTATGAGCTGCAGTTGAAGATTGGAGAAGTACAACAAGGAGAAAACAGTGTGACAAAGTATTTTAATGTCTTGAAAGGTCTATGGCAAAACCTTGATTTGTTCAGTGACTATGAATGGAAGAGTCCGGATGACTTTAACCATTATAAAAAGATGGTGGAAAGCACAAGGATCTTCAAAATCTTGGCTGGTCTTAATGTAGAATTTGATGAAGTCAGGGAGAGGATTGTTGGGAGACAACCGTTTCCTCCAATTGGAGAAGTTTTTTCTGAAGTTAGGAGGGAAGAGAGTCGCCAAGGTGTCATGCTAGGTAAGAAGGTTGCTGCTGATCCAGTGGAAAACTCAGCACTTGTAACTACTAATAATTTTGGTTTTGCTAGAAATCGGCCATATAATCAGCGAAGATTTGACAAGAAACCTCGAGTATGGTGTGATTATTGTAATAAACCACGCCATACTCGAGGAACTTGCTAGAAGCTCCACAGAAAACCAGCAAACTGGAAAAGTAATAAGCAAGGAGACAAAGGCAGCAACACAACACCAACTGCAAATGAAGCTGAGACCAGTTTTATTAGCAAGGAGCAGATGGATCACCTTCTTCAACTGCTAAAACCCAGTCCTCCATCTGGTATTCCTACTGGTTCTGTTGCACAAATAGGTAGTACTCCTAGTGCTAATTCTGTTGCACAAATAGGTAGTACTCCTAGTGCTAATTCTAGTTTTTCACCCTCTACACCATGACAAAGGCAGCAACACAACACCAACTGCAAATGAAGCTAAGACCAGTTTTATTAGCAAGGAGCAGATGGATCACCTTCTTCAACTACTAAAAACTAGTCCTTCATCTGGTATTCCTACTGGTTCTGTTGCACAGATAGGTAGAACTCCTAGTGCTAATTCTAGTTTTTCACCCTCTACACCATGAATTATTGATTCGGTGCACCTGATCACATGACTAGTTTATCTCATTTGTTTATAACCTATTCTCCTTGTCCTTGTAATAAAAAGGTTAAGATTGCTGATGGAAGTATGTCCCCTATTGCAGGAAAAAGTTTTATTAAAATATCTGAAAAAATAGAACTAAAATATGTTCTTCATGTTCTTAAGTTTTCTTGCAATCTTTTATCTGTTAGTAAATTATCACGGGGCTCTAATTGTAATGTCGTTTTCTTTGACTCACATTTTGAATTTCAGGACCAGAATTCGAGGAAGATGATTAGCAGTGCTAGTATGGCTGATGGACTTTACTATTTCAATGACAACTTCTTTAGCAATAAACAAGCTCAGGGTTTGAGCAGCAGTGTTAGTTCAATCTCTGTGCATGAAAAATTAATGCTTTGGCATCTTAGATTAGGGCATCCTAGTTTGTTTAAAAATTTGGATTGTACTTCCTTTCATTGTGATTCTTGTGTTTTATTAAAAAGTCATCGAATTTCATACAAATCTAAGCCTTATCATGCATCCTTTTATTTGATACATAATGATGTTTAGGGTCCCTCGAGGATCACCACTTTGTCTGGAAAAAAAGGGTTTATCACATTTATAAATGATCATTCTAGACTTTGTTGAGTATATTTGATTTGTGAAAAATCTGATGTTGAGAAATTATTTAAAGATTTTTACAATATGGTTGAAAACCAATTTCAAACAAGAATAAGTGTTCTTCATACTGATAACGGCAAAGAATATTTTAACAATTATTTAGGCAATTTTTTAAAGGAAAAAGGTATTCAACATCAATCCACTTGTAACGATACTCCACAACAAAATGGTATTGCAGAGAGAAAAAAGTGCCATTTGTTAGAAGTTGCTAGGGCAATGATGCTTTCTATGCATGTTCCAAAATACTCGAGGGGAGAAGCTATTTTGATAGCATCAACATGTTATCTAATAAATAGAATGCCAAGTCTTGTTTTAAAATATGAAGCACCTTTAGCATGTTTTAAACAACTCTTTCCTGATAACAGAATTATTTCGAACTTGCCTTTGAAAGTGTTTGGGTGCATTGTTTTCGTTCATATACCTAGCCATGTTAGATCTAAACTAGATCCTAGGGCTGAAAAATGTGTTTTTATTGGATATGCTACAAGCAAAAAAAGTTACAAATGTTTTAATCCAAAAACTAAAAGAATACATGTTAGTATGGATACGATGTTTGTTGAGAATCAATCTTTTTTAGCCCAACTTCTCTTCAGGGGGAGAAAGAGAGTGAAGATCAGTTTTGGCACACTTCAACACCTCTACCTAATGTTTGTTCAGAACCTGAAATTCTTGATAACTTACCAAAAAACCAGAAACTAGAAGTTTTAGATAATAAAAAAGATGCTAATCTACCATTCTAAAGTACTAGTGCACCACAAACAGGGGGAGAAACTCTACCTAATGAACCTTATTTTGAGCTACGTGTTTATACTAGACAAAGGTATCATCGAGATGGAGAAGTTCATCCTAAAAGGCAGCATCCATCATCAACTCCTGACACTAGTCATTTAGATAATCTAGGTAATTCTTCTCTTGAGCCTACTAGTGATAATTCTTCCTCTTCTTCTCTTAAACCTACTAATGATTTCTCGGATCTAAATGTCCCTATAGATCTTAGGAAAGGTATTAGATCTTGTACCCAACTTCCTATAGCTAAAAATCTATCCTACCATAGACTTTCCGAAAATCATAGAGCCTTTACATCCAATATTTCCAACTTGTTTGTGCCAAGAACTATCCAGGAAGCTCAACATCACCTAGAATGGAAATTAGCAGTTCAGGAAGAAATGAATGCTCTTCAAAAAAATGGTACTTGGGAGATTACTGAGTTACAAAGGGAGAAAAAGACTGTTGGGTTTAAATGGATTTTTACAGTTAAATGTAAAGCTGATGGTAGTGTGGAAAGGTACAAGGTAAAAATTGTAGCTAAAGGCTTTACACAAACCTATGGTATTGACTACCAAGAAACTTTTGCACTAGTAGCCAAGATTAACTCAATTCGAGTTCTACTCTCCTTAGCTGTTAATTTTGACTAGTCTTTATACCAGTTGGACGTGAAGAACGCATTTTTATACGATGCTTTGGAAGAAGAAGTGTTCATGGATTTACCAACTGGTTTTGAAGATAAACTTGATAGAAACAAAATTTCTAAATTGAGAAAATCACTTTACGGGCTTAAGCAATCACCTAGGGCATGGTTTGAACGCTTTGGGAAGGCTATAAAAGGTCATGGCTACTGTCAAGGTCAGGCTGATCATACTATGTTTTACCGAGTTTATCTTCAAAACCAGTTGGTAAATCCATAAACACTTCTTCTTCCAAAGCATCATTTAAAAAGGCATTCTTCACGTCCAACTGGTGTGAAGACCAATCAAAATTAACAGCTAAAGAGAGTAGAACTCGAATTGAGTTAATATTGGCTACTAGTGCAAAAGTTTCTTGGTAGTCAATACCATAGGTTTGTGTAAAACCCTTAGCTACAAGTCTTACCTTGTACCTTTCCACACTGTTGGGTGTAAATGGGATTTTACAGTTAAATGTAAAGCTGATGGTAGTGTGGAAAGATATAAGGTAAGACTTGTAGCAAAGGGCTTTACACAAACCTATGGTATTGACTACCAAGAAACTTTTACACTAGTAGTCAAGATTAACTCAATTCGAATTCTACTCTCCTTAGCTGTTAATTTTGACTAGTCTTTACACCAGTTGGACGTGAAGAATGCCTTTTTAAATGATGCTTTGGAAGAAGAAGTGTTTATGGATTTACCAACTGGTTTTGAAGATAAACTTGGTAGAAACAAAATTTCTAAATTGAGGAAATCACTTTACGGGCTTAAGCAATCACCTAGGGCATGGTTTGAACGCTTTGGGAAGGCTGTAAAAGGTCATGGCTACTGTCAAGGTCAGGCTGATCATACTATGTTTTACAAGTACTCAAAAGAAGGAAGGTTGTTATTTTAATTGTCTATGTTGATGAAATAATATTGACAGGTGATGATAAAGTTGAACTCGAGAAGCTAAAGAAAATTCTTGATAGAGAGTTTGAAATCAAAGATTTAGGTGACTTGAAATACTTTCTTGGAATGGAATTTACTAGGTCAAAGAGAGGAATTTTTGTTTCACAACGTAAGTTTGTCCTCGACTTGCTTAATGAAATAGGTTTACTTGGGTGTAGAGCAGCCGAAACACCCATTGAACCAAATCTTAAGTTACAATCAACTAAGCCTGAAGAGCTTATTAACAGAGATCAATTCCAGCGGCTAGTTGGAAGACTAATTTATCTCTCACATACTCAGCCAAATATAGCTTTTGCAGTCAGTGTGGAAAGTTAATTTATGCATTCACTAGGTCGTGAACATTTTATTGCAGTTTACAGGATTTTGAGGTATTTAAAAGTAACTCCAGAAAAAGGACTGCTATTTGAAAATCATAAACACGTGCAAGTAGAAGTTTATATTGATGCGGATTGGGCAAGAAGTGTCACTGATAGAAGGTCTACCTCTGGCTATTGTACCTTTGTCGGGGAAATCTAGTTACATGGCAATAAGGTAGCCATGAGTAGTGCAGAAGCTAAGTTTAGAGCTGTCGCTCACGGTATTTGTGAAGGCTTATGAGTCAGAAGATTATTGAAGGAGCTGAAAGTTACAAGTCCAATGCCTATGAAGGTTTACTGTGACAACAAAGCTGCCACATCTATTACTCATAATCCAGTCCTCCATGATAGAACGAAACATATCGAAGTAGACAAGTATTTTATCAAAGAGAAACTGGAGAATGAGTTAGTTTGTATGCCTTATATTCCAACTATAGAACAAGTTGCTGATATATTGACTAAAGGTCTACCAAAGAAGCAGTTTGAGAACATCTTGGCAAGCTGGCTATGGAAAACATATTCAAACCAACTTGAGGAGGAGTGTTGGAAAGCTTTAGTGTTTAGGTTAAACCTAAAACGCCGAAACTTCAAGGCTGATTAGTAATATACAGCTGTGTAAATAGGTGTATTTTAGGATAATTATCCCTAGAAATTAGGCTGCATTTAATTGTATTTTTCCTTTTATTTTTTAGTTTCCCGTTCTCAGTAAACTCTATAAGTATTGAGGCTGTAAGTATTATTTTATTAATGAGATATATATGACTTAAACTCTAAGATTAGAGCCTCTAAAATATATAAGTATACTACAGTAATTACAATATAATAGGACAAGAGTAACAATTGCAATAAAATAACCCAGACATATGCCAAGGCTCAACCAATCAAAGTAATTAGACCGCTAAAAGAATAATTTTGTTAATGTATATAGCGCCAAAGAAGATAAAGAAAGTCCGAAGGCCCGTGTGTTGAACAAAAGCCAAGAATTTACATACTAGGCAAAGAGTTTAACATGGCTACAGATTAAGTTGAATGGCGAAGTACTAAAGACAAATACCGCTAACTGACCACCATTAGTTAGGACCAAGACTCTTCTGGGCTAGGATGACCGAGTCTAAGTTTATAACACTGTTGAAAGTCTCTGATTTTTTAGAGTTTTATGGACCTTATTTCCTTTATACTGCTTGCTCCATGTTTTAGAGTAGACTATTGCCTTACTTTATGGAACTATTTGCCCCATGTTTTAGGGTAGTTTGCTGCCAGATTTATGGGAACATTTGATTCATGTTTTATGTGAATGGTTCGGCTACTTGTTGCCCAGAATTATCTATAAAAATTTATATGGTTGTAACTCCTTTTAAAATGAGGAAAAGTACGAGTTTTCCACCCTGTTCACCTCATTTCTACTTATCTTTCTACGTGGTACCACAGCTTGGAATCGACTCTATATCCCTCCCTTTTTCAATGGCTGCTCCAGCCACTTCTGAATCGGAAGCCACCAGCCGAGAGACACATGTTTCTAGCAACAATGGTTCAGTTGAGACCACTATTTCTGCCCTCATTAAAGGATAAACGGACAGAATTATCTCCAGTGGTCAAAATTCGGTATTGATGTTTGTAGAAGGCAAAGGCAAGGACGACTATCTCACCGGGGTTGCCACAAAACCCATAGAGATCCAAAATTCAAGACTTGGAAGGCTAAAAATAGCATGGTAAAGTTTAAGTTAATTAATTCGATAACCAACTACATAAGTGAAGATTTCATGCTATATGATACAGCTCAAAAAATAAGGCTGATTGCTATAGAAACATATTCTAATCCAAAGAAAACGGCTGAATCCTTGGTGTAGAAAGTATTCTCCATCTTCGCCAAGAAGATAGACCTGTAATACAATATTACATGCTCTTCACAAGGTATAGCAGCAACTTGATACCTTTGAGAAGCATAAATGGAGTTGTCCCACTGATACATCAAAATACAAAAAGATTGTGAAGAAGAACAGAATCTAAAAATTTCTTCTTAGTCTCAACAATAATCTTGATGAGATTAGAAGCAAGATCCTTGCAACTAAACTTCTTCCAAATATTCGAGAAGTTTTCTCACAAGTACGGCATGAAGAAAGTTGAATGAGGCTTATGCTTGGATTTAGTCCAAGTGTAAACCAAACTGAATCATCAGTATTAGTTGCCCACAACTCTAACTTTCCTAGAGCGAATCAACAACGCAAAGGTGGAAGACCATGGTGTGAACAATGCAGGAGACCTGGACATACAAAAGAAACATGCTGGAAATTACACAGAAAGCCCGCTGATTGGAAACCAAGGAGTGGAATTCAAGGCAATCAACATGCATCTGAGAGTCGTGGCCTTGTGGCCACCGAAAAAGAAAATGGACCTGAGAACTTACTATTCAATAAAAGAGCTGGAGCTACTAAAGCAACCAATCAACCAACAAAAGTATGCACCAGAGACAATAAGCACTAGTGTCATGGCACAACAAGGTAATCAATCCATCACTTTGAGTTCACATATGAAGAAATACAACCCATGGATTGTAGATTCTAGTGCATTTGATCACATGACCGATAATTCTACTCTATTTCACACTTCCAATCCATGATCTGGAAATTATATGGTGCAACTTGCTGATGGTTCAATGTCGAAGGTGGCTAGAATGGGAACTGTCATTCTTACCATAGATTTGAATTTAAAATCAATATTGTTGATTCCCAAGTTAACCTATAACTTATTGTCCAATAGTGAACTTACCAAGGATTTAAGGTGTACTACTCATTTCTCCTCAACTAATTGTAATTTTCAAGACTTTAAATCGGAGAAGATGATTGGCATTGCCAAGAAATGTGTCGGCCTCTATTTTCTCATGGGTCTTAAAAATCCTAAGGAACAAGCTCATCATGCAAGTGTGTCTTTATCTACTCTTTCAAATCTCTCAAATAAGGAAGATGCAATTATGTTATGGCACTTTAGGTTAGGACATAATGTTTGAGAAAGTTGTTTCCTGCTTTATTTAAAAACATTAATCTCAAATTTTTGCAATGTGAAATCAGTTAGTTTTCAAAACATGTGAGAAGCAATTATCCCATTCAAGGTTATAAATCATCTCATCCTTTTGCAATGATTCATAGTGATATATGGGGACCTTCTAAGGTAAAAACTATATTAAGTATTACGAAGTTCCTAACCTTCATTGATGAAAATTCTAGATTGACGTAGGTATACCTAATGAAAGAAAAATCCGAAGCGAGCACCAGATTTAAAGACTTCTACACCATGATCCAAAATCAATTTCAAACCAAAATAAAAGTCTTTAGATCTGATTGCCAAAAATTATTTCAATTCTCTCTTTGGGGAACATTTCACAACTAATGAGATAATATACCAAAGCTCTTGTGTCGACATCCCACAACAAAATGCGGTAGCTGAACAGAAAAATAGACACTTGCTTAAGGTAGCCAAATCTATTATGCTTACTACACATGTTCCTAATCAGTTCTAGGAGGAGGCAGTTCTGACATCCACATATCTCATAAACATAATGCCATCTAGGGTGCTAAATTTCCACACTCCATGTCAAACTCTCCTTCAGAGCTATCCTACTATACAGACCATTATCATTACCATTAAAAGTTTTTGGTAATACAGCCTTTATTCATAATCATTCTCAAAACCAAAGCAAACTAGACTCTAGAGCCATCAAATGTGTTTTTCTAGGCTACTCATCAACTAAAAAGGGTTACAAATGTTACTCACCCAATATTAGAAAATTCTATACCTCTATGAATATAACATTCTTTGGAAAACCAACCCTACTATCCGAAACATCTATGATGTTGAAAAAATTGAAGGTGGAAATAGAAACTCCTATGAAGTTGTATTGTGACAAAATTGCAGCCATCAACATTACTCACAACCATGTTCAGCATGATCGTACAAAACATGTTGAGATTAACAGACACTGCATTAAGGAGAAGATTGAAAGTGGAATAATTTACATGCCATATATTCCAAGAGAAAAGCAACTAGCTGACATTCTCACAAAGGGATTGTTGAAATCACCTTTCGAATCTCTAGTTTGCAAGCTGGGAATGATCGACATCTTCAAACTAGCATGAGAGAGAATGTGGAAAATCCCAAAAATCTCAAGGGATTTACTGCAGTTTTTATAGCTTTATTCTCATTAACTAGGGAGGTTCTTGACTATATGAATTGGGATAATTTGTCTGATTGTATGCTTTTATTTTGTAGATATTTTGTTGTTTTACAGCCTTTATTCTTGCTGATTTTGTCTTTATTTCATATCTCGTATCGAGTCTACATAACAAACATTCCTTTGTGCTCTCAATATATCAATGAAAAATAATCCTTTCTAAACCTGACATCTGATTACAATACCTGTTAAGATTAGATAGGAAAAAAAGGTAATCTTGAAGAATTGATTTTAGAGTTTTGAAAGAGAATGGCCAGTCTCTTTGATCAGTACACAATTTGGAAAAGAGTAAAACACATTGATTTTCATATTTTGTTCTTCTTTCCAATTTATTTCATATTTTGTTCTTTCCAATTTTACTCCTCCCTTATATTCTATTTTCACATTTTTTTTAACTATATTCCTAATAGTGTAAATAGTTGACTCCAGAATCAAGTATAGGCTGAATGGATGATTTCCTAAACTGCTAGTATGGTTTTTATCCTCTCTGAGTATCAATGGGAAAATAATTCACTACACAATTTTACAGAAAAAAGGGGGGAATTAAAATTTCTTCCATGCTTACTTCATTAACAGTAGATCCAGGAAATGCATGTAAAGCAGCTCTAGGATCTGCAGCTGCATAGCAGTATTCTAAAGTTGTCCAATACTCATCAACGGCTTTTCTGTTTGAGAGGACGAAATCATGTCTGATTCGTGGGCGAAGATCAAAAGGTCTAAAACTCAAAGATATTGAATCTTTTGAAATCGGTTCCTCAATGTACGGCTTAAGCTCCAATGCGTGTATGAATGTTGCTTGCAAGACTTGGGATCCATCTTTTGGACGTTCATCACTTACCATCCGAATCAACTACATTAATAATTAAATGTTAAGCATGATGGTGTGAGTATTGAACATAAAAGCACAACAATGGAATTTTAATATAAGCGGGAGGGGCAAGAAGAATTTCTCTCAAAACCAAGCCCGGGTCGTGCTAAAATCACAAGAAAAAGTGAACCTAAAAATAGGACTGGTTGAAGTTTACAATTATTATGTACTACCTGGATGGAATATGAAAAATCGGAGAATATCATGAATGACGGAGTATAATTATAAAAGGAACCTATGTTACAATCAACCAATTAACTATACCTTTAACCTTCGCAAGATGTCAATGACCGATGAGAGCCTTTTAGTTCCATGATCATCCATCAAAGACTTGTACTCTTGAACAGGAAGATCAGAAAGACACAATCCTTGCTTGCACTTCTCAATCATATTATCAAAATTTTGAGTAGATCCCACAACCTGTAAGAATAGCTCAATGGGAATGGCCTTAATTGTTGCTTCAAGGGAAAACAATTTGTTGCTGCTATAAGGATTGTGAAGCTCATAAACACATTTTCCAGATGATAAATCTTCGTTGGAATTTCCAGAACCATAAAGGTGATCCCAAAAAAAACTGTGTAGCAACTTCGCACGAATAATTTTTGCCAAAATAAAGCCATTAGCACGCATTGCTTCAGATTTAATGGCTCGGGCATCTGAACTAGCATGGTTCTGAGTCCTCTGGACATCATTCAATACAGGAATTGATTCATTGTTCTTCAATCGAGATGAGCATTGGCCACGGCTTTGAATCTCAAAAGACCTCAATCGATCATGAATTTCTGAAACTAGTTCAGGAGACAAGCTTTGAACATCCGGGTGTAAAACCACCTGAGTGGTTCGGCTACCACCATAATTTTTGAGAACGGGAACATTTATTCTTAGGCATTTGCAGTGCCCTTCTTGTTGAAGCTTGTTCAAAAGCCGGTCAATAGTTTTACTATCTGTTGTTGTGCATTTATCTTTTTCAAGACTCCTTAGCCACTTACGGAGCTCAGGTATTATGATGAACTTCTCATTCTGGATAATAAAACAAAAAATATGAACATTAGTATTATAAAAATGGAATATTAGATAAAGGAAAATAAATATTTCCAAGAAGAAAATATGGGTTCGTTGAAGAAACCTGTAGCCGTTCAAGTATCCATTTCTCCCTTCGTGCATTCTCCACAGTCAAAGGCAGACATGGATATCTTCGATTTGATTCAGAATTGGAAGGCTTTAATACAATAGATGTTTCAGATGGACTGACATTTGTTTCTATTTCCATGCTCACCAAGTCAAGTCCAGTCTCAGAAAAGGTATCTTTCGACTCAATGAGTATCTCTTGGGAATTGTTACCTAAAAGATTAGAATCAGTATCCTGAGGGGGACCCCTAGAAAGGTCAGTACTTTCCATTTTTTCAGGGCTAGCAAAATCATTTGTCAAAACTGATGGATCAGACTCTGAACAGGCCGCAGCAGACCTATCATGAGCATCTAAATTCCCAAAATCATCAAAAGTTTTATTGTCATTGACTGTGTTTGTTTTACTAGAATATGCATTAGCTGATTCAGGATTGCGTCGCCCGGGTGTCCAAACTCGATATACCTCAACTTTGTTATGATTTTCTTTTTGCAGATCCATTCCAAACCGAAAGAACATACTAACAAGTCGGTCATAGTTCTTTTTGTTGTCAATCCCAAGTCCCCTGCACACCTGTTTGTCGCAAATACAGAAATTATGGAATTAATTGTTGAAACACACCACTCCTTTCTATGCAGCTTTAAAAATTTGAAGGGAAAAAATCTAAGATAATCCAATATTGATTCCAACTTCAACAATCTTGCCTCATTAAAACGTATAAATAGCAAGTTAATTTTGCCCTTACATGAGACTCCCACAGGTCAATAAAATATATTGGTGTCTCACAGAGCAAGCAACTTAAGCTAAATTATCAAGAGAATATAGGAATCCTTATGATGCTGATGGAATGTTAGCACTAAAAAGCTACATTGCAGTTACGAATTCGGGTAAGATTAATAATGGTTTTCTTTTCGTATAGATTAGAGATTTGAATGTCTATAGCAAAAGAGACTAACGAAACAAAGACACCAAGTTACTAGGAAGGCTGGAAGGGCACAAATTTGGAAGTCCGAAAAACTAAAAAATAAATCAATTATTGAAAAAGGAAAAAAATCCATAGATCTTGATGTTGGCACCAAAAAGATTAAAGCAAATACATGAACTTAATGCCCCAACCTCCACCGTAGTCAAACCCTTAGAACCAGCAGCATCGATCATATCATATACTTGATGCTCAATAGGGAATTCTACAAGCTGGTTACTGACTTGACATTTCTTCCCAAACTTCACCTGTTCTTCCTCAAAATCATCATCTATACTTCCAAGAGTTTTGAGCTCCAAACTCTCTGGAGAAAAAATCTTGAGTAAACGAAGGCAACGTTCAACCTACCCAAAGTACAAAAGAGAATCAGACCATAACCTACAAACTAACTTGATGGTTCCATGTTCTTCAAGAAACATAAGTCGAATTGTCTATTTTGGTAACAAGTGAAATTCTAAAACTGGATTACTGTCTGATTGAGCATATTTATAAAGACAGCCATCATAATAAAAGGACAACCAAGAGCACTAAAATAATTAGTCACTTTCTCGTAGATCAAATTTTGAATATCCAATGAAACAGTTACGGCAGCTATCTCCAATGAAACAGTTATGACAGTTATCTCCAATGAAACAGTTACGACAATTATCATTTCTTCATAAACGCAACATCTTAAGCAGTAACTGTGGCTTATAAGCATAGAGGAAACAAATGTGACAATCTAGTGTCTAGGTAGCAGGAAAATCCACTGGACAATTTTTATGACAGCCTGCTACTCTTATCGGGATCTTGTAAGTAATAGGGAAAGAAAACAACAAAATGAAACATAGACTCGCATGATTTGATTAGAACTTTTATTTCAATTATCTTTTATTTCAATTAGGACTCTTTTATTTTAATTTGGACTTGAGAAATACGACTCTTGTAATTAACGTATAACACACATTGTTATAATAACATCAGCAGTTCAGTTTCTTCTTCAAGATTCTTTCAAGACTTTCTTTACTCTATAGCAAAAACTGTAAAGGAAAAAGAATAAGCACTTGATGAAAGATATTATAGAAAAATGTGGTCAAGACAAACAATATCAAACAGAACTTTTTGTCCAACCTTGTCATTCACTTTAGCGTGAAACTCCTCCACAATATGGGCATCTATCAATCGGGAACAGATCTGGCATAAATTCCAATGATACAATCAGAAATAACCAACGTACCGAATAGCTCAGTAAAGACTCTATCGTAGATAATGCCGAAATCATTTACCTTCCTCCACTCCCTATGCCAAGCAGTAGCTCCAATATAACCCAACTCTTTCTTTATATCTGAAACGACAAGAACCTTCAACAGAAAATATCATGAACAAAATTCAGCATCATGGTCAGAATCAGAAAAATTCAAAAATAATAATAATAATAATAATAATAATAATACTAAGGAGATAGATTCTTAAAAACTTCCAACAAGATTGACCTTGCCATTTGCTTTTTCAAGTTTATCACAGACCGCCTTCATTGCTGGAAGATAATCCTTTACCAGCACATCCCCTCTGCCTGCTAAATCATCATCTCCCTTTACATCACCAAGACTCTCAGTAGTTTGTTCTTCCATGGTGATCTCGAATTGTTGCTGAGAGCCTAAATGCTTTGCATAGCGAGATAAGTAGACTAAATTGGTTGTCACGCTTTGACTGTTTCTTGCCTCCCCTTCGTCACAAGCTTCTTTCGTCTTCACAACTGCAGATTGCCTCACAATTAAACCTTGATACTCGAGCTTCCTCAGTACATAGAATAAGTATTGCCCTTTAATACCAAAATCTTTGCCAAGTTGATTTTGCGTAATCCCATTTTCTCTGCAAGAAACACAATCTTCAAAGTCTGTTAGCCATCACTTTTGTTGCTTAGTAAGTGCAAGAGAAAAAAGAGAGCTGCAAACCTTACAATTCAGTTAGCAGTGAATCGACCCGAGCAACTATTCGAAAAATACGGTTTTCACATAAAAATTAGAGTTCAAAAACCACACAAACTATTATTATAATATCATCTAATAATCACTATTAAAGCACTTGCTAACTCTACACAAGCAGACTCCACTCCCATATTCTAAATTCAAAACGCCCTGTTTGAGACACCGTAAGCACAGAAAGAAAAGCCCCCCATTAAACCCAACTAGCGGAGCACCTAGACACAAATTTAAAATCCAGCAATCCAGCTATCAATCAAAGGTAATGAAATCAAGAATGTCCAATGCTAAAGGTAATAGAATCGAATAAAGTCGTTTCGAATCGAACGAACCGAGCAACGGCGAGGCGCTGGAGGGTGCGGCGTTGATTCGAAGGAAGCTTGGCGTTGGAAGAGTGGACATTGTAGAGGCCCAAAAAGCTGTCCCTGAGGCGCTCATCCGCGACGAGCTTCAAGTTGAGACTCTCGGCGGCTTCGAAGGACTGTACAATAGGGTCGGAGGCGCCGTACGTGGCGTTGTGAGGAGCCCGGAATTGGAGAGCGGGGACGCCGAGGAGGCCGCCCCATAGGGCTTGCTTGAAGCCCGGAGAGGAGGGGTCGAGGTTAGAGGCCGAGAGAGAAGGGTTGAGGCTGGACCAGAGCTTGGGGAGAGAGACTCCGGTTTCGCCATGCAAGCATATTTCTTCGAGTGCCGAGGATATGATGGAGTCCATGGGAGTCCGAATCGGAGATGTCCCGATGGGCATGTCGAGGTGAAATTGAACCAGACTATATAAATATGTTTTCGAGTTTTTATAACATGATTTTTTTGGGAGGAGAGGGAAGCAACGGAAAATAATTGAGCAGCGTAGTGTTACGTCTCCTCGTTTAATTCCCTATTATCTAAATGTTCCATTCATCAAAATGTTGCTGCCTCGTGCTTTAACATTCTATATATATTATTCACCGAGATTATAAGGAAAACCTCTTTTAAGATTCTATATATATTGTTCGCCGAGATTACAAGGAAATCCTTAAAAAAGCAGCGAACACTTTTAAAATGATCAAAAAAAAGTATTGATCATGCGAAAAGATTCCAGTTGGTTCTATTAAGTTCACTGAGATTATAAGGAAATCCTTAAAAACGTAGCGAACACTTTTAGAATGATCAAAAAAAAGTATTGATCATGCGAAAAGATTCCAGTTGGTTCTATTAAGTTCTACAAGATTCTAAATAAAATCAGATGATGTTAGAAGAGTTTAGATAGTTTTCGATATTTTTAGAATGACTTGGAAGAGTCAAAATAATAGGTGAACCTCTTAGAAAGATCTAAGTCATGTTTGTTCTAGATTTCTCCTTATAAATATTTTTATAGATATTACTATTTTATTTAAAAAGATTTTAAACCTATTGTAAGATCATGCCACTCGGCACAATCATAATCTTTGGTTGGTTTAGGCTTTTACCTATGTAAAGAACTCTTTGGGTTTATTTGTACACAAGTCTTACTTGTGAGAGTTATAAGCATTCTAAGAGTAATACAAAGTTTTCGTTCACTCAAATTTTCTTATTTTTCGTCACTTTGTCTCACAACTTACTCTAAGTCTCTTTCTTAAGTGTTGATAGGCTGACTTAGTGTAACAAACCATACTAAGTGTCTCACGATTGTCTTGTTTAAGGCTAAGGTTGTGACATCGTAGTATCAGAGCTTAGGTTGCTCGTTGTATCTTAGTAGTTTCATTGTCTTTATATGAAGACTATGGTTGTAACTCCCGACCCCATCAAAATTGGTGCTTCCGAACATGGGCATGATGAAGGGAAAACTGGTGGCACCCGCAGTAAGTCGAGGGATGTAGTGACTAGTTTAGAGGCTAGAATGTCTCGACTAGAGTCCAACTTGGGTACGTTGGGCGAGCGAGTAGACGATCTAGATGGTTGTTGCGATGGTTTGGAGACCGAAGATGCGGAGATCTATAGTGATTGAGTCCCTTCATTCGGAGATTGCCAAGATATGAGATCTCTTCCAAAGAGAACTTACTAATGTTTTACATAGAGTAGACGAGATAGGTGGTGATCTTGCTTTGTGTAAGCGAGTGATGGTCACAGGGGTGACTACCACCACAAGCATTGAGGCAAGGAAGATCGAGATGCCTAAACCAAAAAGCCTCAATAGTACTTGAAATGCTCGGGAAGTTGAAAACTTCCTATAGGGACTCGAGCAATACTTTAAGGTCGTTGGTGTGACGGACGATACTGGTAAAATTCGTAATGTTGCCTTGTATCTAACTGATACCGCCATGCTATAGTGGAGTAGAGACATGGGGAGATGCAATGAGGAGTGTACACCATAGCCACCTTTGCTAACTTCAAGAGAGACCTAAATTTTGATTGTTTTTGTTTGTTTCATGAGAAAATATGAAAGGATAAAAAAAATATAGGTTTTATATGTAGTGATAGAGAAACCTCTATTCTAATTTTTGTGATTAAAAAAAATGTTCATTTTGCACTGTATATAAAGATTGGTTTGCTTATGAGATAGACTAACACTCTTGTATTAATTTATTGATTGAAAGAAATTTTGATTATATCAAATTATACTAGGTAGGTTTTCTCTTCATTTATAGTGCAAAAATTGATTTGCTTAAAGAAACATCAGTCTTAAATTATTTGCATTTAAATTATTTGAGAGGTCATGAGAAGAGAATGATAATATGAGATAGTCGGCGACGGTGCAAGCAAATGGAGAAAAAAGATGCATAGAATATTACAAAACACTGAATACAAATAATATAGGGTTTGTTTTGTGGGCTTACTCTTCTCTCTTAAGCTTAAGGCCTGTTTGATTTTTTTTCATATTTACATTAGTTTTAGTAAATAGATTGGGCTTTATAGTCTCAAATTTAACTAAAAATTTTATAGCATATGCATTATGTATTTCATATTCTATCTATATAATGAAATTAATATACAGAATTATGTTTGTGAATTAATGTCAATGCAGTAGTTTACTATTTTATTTCTTTCTCTACCATATATTGGTTTCTCTATTCTAATAATTTTTAATGTTTCCCTAAGATTTTATTGTACAATGTTCTTTGTGGTATTAATTACTTGCCAATTTACTTTTTAGATGGACAATGATGAACATAATATCATTAATAGTACATAAAACAAGGGTGTCATACCACGAGCTAAGGTAATATAGGATCCCGATACTGTACACTTTTTTGTGATTTATGCATCAAAGAAATTAATGATGGACATCACCCTACTACTTATTTAGATAGATTTGGATTTGTAAACTTAATAATAAATATGAAGAATGCAACCGGAAGAGTGTATATAAGAACATGTGAAAAAAAGTGAGATACACTAAAAAATGGTTGGAAATTTTGGAAGCAATTTATTGGCAAGAAAACTGATCTAGGATAGAATACAATGAAGAAAACTGTTGAAGCATATGAAGATTGGTGAAACACTAAATTACTGGTACATTGCTAACCATTGTCATTAAATTAGTATAAATTTTAATTTTTCTAATTTGCTCTTGTAGTCCCAACCCAATTGTCATGACCTTAGCCTCAAACTAGACAATTATGTAGTACTTAGCACAATCCGTCACACTAAGTCAGCCTACCAACACTCAAGAAAGGGACTTAGAGTAAGCTTTGAGACAGTGATAAGAATAAGAGAGTTTGAGTGAATAAATGGCTTTGTATTACTCTTAGAATGCTTACAACAAATGGGACTTGTGTACAAATGAACCTAAGGGGTCGTTTATATAGGCAAAGCCTAAACCAACCAAGGGATATGATCGTGCCAAGTGGCATGATCTTATAAAGGGTCTAGAATATTCTCAAATAAAGTTACAATATCTACAAAGCTATTTACATAGAGAAATCTAGAACAAGTATGGTCTAGATCCCTCTAAGAGGTTCACCCACCATCTTGGCTATTCCAAGGCATTCTAGGAGCTTCTAGGACCGTCCAACCCATCTATTATGATCTGGCCTTTTCTAGAGCCTGTTAGGACTTAGTAGCACCATCTAGAGTCTTCTAGTATGACCAAGACCTCTCTTGATCATTCTAGAGTTGTCTACCACATTCTAGAGCATTCTTCAATCCTTTTGGGTGAGCAGTATATATATAGAGGACCTTAGAGCCATGAGCAACAATATTTGGATTTAGGAAGCCAAATGAGTAGGGTGTAACACCCTCCCCCACTCAAGTTCGCGACGTCTCTATCACGTTATCAACTTTGAACCGCTTGATATAGGTTTTGAATTGCCACAAGGCATCCTCATGCTCCCAGCTAGCCTCGGCCTCGGGCAAATTCTTCCATTTCACTAGATATTCTCGATAATTAAGAACACTACATCGGCGAATCAAGCGATCAGCCAAAATACACTCCACCTCTTTATCAAAAGAGGTCACCACTACAGTAGGAGCTTTTTTGGATTCGCCCCTTAAAGGATCTCCCTCATCTCCATGGTAGGGTTTTAGCATGCTAACATGGAAGACAGGGAAAATCTGTAACTTAGTAGGGAGTTGAAGCTTATAGGAGACCTTATAGGAGACCGAAAATGGACTCTCGTATTTGCGTACCAAACCTTTATGCACTTTTCTTAAGTTTTTGAATGGTCGGGGCAACAACTTGACAGGGACTCAATCCCCCTCTTAGTACTCAACGTGCCTCCTTTTTTTGTCAGCCCACTTCTTCATACTTTTAGAAGTTTGTTCAAGTAGGCCTTAGCTAACTCCACTTGTTCATGCCATACCTTAGCAAATTGGAATGCTACAGGACTCTTTCCACTGTAACTTGTCACTAAAGCATGTGTGGTCATAGGTTGTTGATCTATGACTATCTCGAAAGGACTCTTGCCAGTAGACTCGCTCCTCTAGAGGTTGAAGGAGAATTGTGCTATATCAAGTAATTTTGCCCAATCTTTTTGATTGGCACTCACAAAGTGCCTCAAATATAGCTCTAACAAGGCATTCACCCTTTCTGTCTGGCCATCGCTTTGGGGGTGAAAGCTAGTAGAAAAGTTAAAGTCTGAACCCATCAACTTGAACAATTCTGTCCAAGACCTTCCAATGAATCGGGGATCACAATCACTTACGATATTGATGGGACCCCCTAAAGCTTAACGACATGCTTTATAAAGAGCCGCGTAGTCTCATCGGTAGGACAATTAGGTGAAGTAGGTATAAAGGTGGCAAACTTGCTGAAGCGGTCTACTACCACTATAATACTGCCAAAACCCTCGGACATAGGCAGGCTAGTGATAAAATCCATAGAAACACTCTTCCACGGCCTCTCAGGAATAGAGAGAGATTCCAATAATCCGCCTAGTAATTGTTGTTCCACCTTATCTTGTTGGCACACAAGAAAAGTTTGTACATAGGCCTTAGCATCATCCCTCAGTTGAGGCTAATAGTAGATAGATTTGATAAGAACAAGAGTGTGTTTCTAACCTAGGTGGCCAGCCCACAAGGAATCATGGCACTCTTTGATAAGCTATTTTCTTAAGACCCCCACTTAGGCACATAGAGTCGATTGCCTTTGGCATAGAAAAGTCTGTTGCTCAGCTAAAAACGTCTCATCTTTCTTTCCGTCACTAGGGGCAGCATGTTATTTGTAAGAACATCGTGTTCTAGTCCTTCCTTGATTTTCTCTATCAAGGTGCTATTGAGCCTGCTTAAAGTGGCCAGCTCCACCTTTCTGCTTAGGGCATCTGCCACCACATTGCCACGGAGCTTGCTTGGGACTCAACTTTTTCTGAGTTTGAAAGTAGCTTGTGGCTACGTTATCAGTTATGATCGTAAAGTGAGTACTCAACAAGTAGTGTCGTCATACCCTTAGGCAATGGATGACAGCAATCATCTCTTTTTCTTGTACCGTATAGTGTCTTTCGGTGTCAATGAGCTTACGGCTTTCATAAGCAATTGGACGCCCTTCTTATATTAGTACTCCGCCAATAGTAAAGTCAGAGGCATCCGTGTGAAGCTTATATGCCTTTGAGTGATCGGGTAAGCTGAGAACCGGCTCTTCACTTACCGCTCTCTTCAAGTCTTCGAATGAAACTTGACACTCAAGTGTCTACTCTCAAGACTTATTCTTCTTGAACAGGTTAGTAAGTGGCGTAGCTCTTGCTGAGTAGCACTTGATGAACCGTCTATAGTAGTTCACAAATCCGAGGGAAGACCTCAATTCTAGCACCTTAGTGGGCAGTTCCCACTCTTGGATGGCTTGCACCTTGGCTTCATCCATCATAAGTTTCCCATCCTTTAACTTATGCACTAGGAACATCACTTCCTCTTGGGTGAAGGAGAATTTCTCCTTTATAAATAGTTGGTTTTCCCTCGTGACCCCGAACAACTTTCTTAAATGTTATAGGTGCTCTTCCTTGGTCTTGCTATAGATGACTATATTATCAAGATAGACTACCACGAACTGATCAAGGTAGGGATAGAATAACTTATTTATTAGGGTGCAAAAGGTAGCAGGTGCATTAGTAAGACCAAATGGCATGACTAAAAACTAATAAGTACCATACCTTGTCACGTACATGGTCTTGGGCTCATCCCCCTCTGCTATGAGCACTTGGTAGTATCCCGAGTGTAGATCAAGTTTTGAGAAGTATCTAGTGTTCCCAAATTGATCGAATAAGTCGACAATAAGCAGGATGAGGTACTTGTTCTTCACCGTCACCTTGTTAAGAGCCCGATAATCAATGCACATCCTTAGTAATCCATCCTTCTTCTTCTGGAACAACACCGAGGCACCGAAAGGAGCTTTGGAGGGCCTGATGAAACCCGTATCAAGCAAATCCTTTAGTTGTTTCCAGAGTTCCGCTAAATCCAGAGGGGCCATTCGATAGGGACTCATCGCGGGTGGTTTCGTGCCTGACTCAAGCTCGATTTTATGATCCACCTCCCTCCTAGGTGGAAGTTTCTTGGGCAGAGCGTCTGGCATCACATCTTAGAATTCATCCAAGACAGCTTTCACCTCTATGGGCAGGTTACCTTGAGGTTCTAATTCTTCATCATCATACTCCTTTAGGATGGCCAAGTAACTCTCCTCCTCCCTTCTCAAACATTTATTGAATTGAAGTGCAGAGAGTACTTTGTTTCCTATTTTCGTGGACCGCTCCATTGGTACCACACAAGTCTTTTCACTATCTATGATACACATAGAATTGGCAAAAGGAATAGAAAATACCCGTACTGCATCAAAGAACTCCAAACCAAGTACCACCGCGAAATCATCCATTGACATCACTGATAAGTCAAGTTGGCCAGCCTATACACCTAGGCTGGTCTTAACACCATAAGAAACCCCATGGATGGGGCATGCTGCAGAGTTTACTGCCTTGAGGGAGATTCCTTCATTTGATGCCGACAAGCCTAACCGCCTAGCTTCCTCAACAGAGATAAAGTTATGGGATGCACCTGTATCAACCAAGGCTTTACTGGCATTGCCATTGATTGTTACATCCATAAAGACTTAGGAGCCAATCACAAGGCGTTAAGGAGTTGTAGGAACCGACACATGCACTACTATCTTCCCTATCACCTCCTTCTTGGCTTGGCTCAGAGGTAATTAAGGCGTTGAGAGCTTTCTTCTTGGGACACTCGCATGCCCAATGTGGCCTATCACAAAGGAAGTACTTAACTCTTGGCTTGGAGAAGCCACGGTCTTCTTTCTCTTTGCCATTGTCTTTATGCCTATAGGAGGAACTATCTTTGTTCCATTTTCCTCCTTTTGTTTACTCTCCCCCACTCTTTGCTCCACTACCCTTCTTGTCTTTGGCCTTAGAAGGATCTTTGTTAGTAGAGTAATCAACGAGGCTCTTAGTTACTGCAATAGCATCGGCCAAGTCCTGGACAACACGGTGCTTGAGCTCTAACTTGGCCCAATCTGAAGACCATCCATGAATAAGAATAAGGCATCTTTATCTGAAGTGTCAGTGATTTTGAGCAAGTGTGTGGTAAACTCTTTCATGTAGTCTCTAATACTGCCAGATTGTTTGATGCGGCGAAGACGGCCTCTCACCTCCTCTTCGGTATTCTCGGGAAAGAATTGTCTTTTTAGCTCCCTTTTGAAGTCGTTAAAGGTGGCTATAGTGCACACACCTCATTGCATCTCCCTATATCTTTGCCTCCACCATAGCATGGCGATATCAGTTAGATACAAAGCAGCATTACAAATTTTACTAGCATCGTCTATCACACCGGTGATCTCAAAGTATTGTTCAAGTTCTTATAAGAAGTTCTCAACTTCCTTAGCATTGTGAGTACCATTTAAGGTCTTTGGTTTAGGTACCTCAACCTTCCTTGCCGCAATGGTTGTTGTGGTGGTCACTCTGGTGGCGATCGCTCGCTTGTACAAAGATCACCACCCATCTCATCTACTCTAAGTAAAACATTACTGAGTTCTCTTTGAAAGAGATCTCATACCTTGGCAATCTCCAAATGAAGGGACTCGATCTCGCGCCTTAAGTCGGCCTCTAGGCCACCAAGCACATCTTTGATGCCACTATAGATCTCCGCATCCTCGATCTCCAAACTGTTACAACGGCCATCTAGATCGTCTATACGCTCGCCCAACGTGCCCAAGTTAGACTCTAGTCAGGATACTGTTGTGGATTTTACAATAGCTACGCAAGTGCACGTGCCGAAATAAGTAATATAGTAGTGAGTGAGTGAGTATCGTCTCCACAGGGATTGATTACCAAAATTATTTGTAAAATCTAAATGTCAAACAAGCTAGTTTAACGAATGAGAAATAAAGA
>JXTB01000300.1:80774-125316 GCA_002914805.1 Parasponia andersonii
CATACTTTGACTTATGATCCTATATGGCCAATCTTATTGTAATTTGGTGGAACCTAGTCCCTTAACCAACCATTAAAGATAAAAAGAAAGTCAATAAGACTCCAATTAACAATGCAAAAATAGTATTAGTTTCATAATTATATTTTTTGTTCTTTTAGCACACTGAGCTCTCTCTCTGAGGGCATTGAATCTTTACCCTGCATCAGGACACTTTGACAATCATTAGTGTGATAGCATGCATGTAAATGCACATAACATAAGGAATGAGCATATTTTTATGAAACTAGTATTAATGACTTCTAGATGCCTAATATGCAATTAGAATTATGTGAGGAGTTGGATGTCACAACCGCACTTCAACTACTGGTATTTTCGGTCAATCGAAAGTAAATTTTCGGTCAGTTCAAAATGACATATTATGTGCGAAACGGCCAATATTCTTTCTAGACTATATATAGAAGCTTTTCTAACACTTGAAATAACTTTTGAATATTCCTACATTACATTAAACATACTTTCAAAGTGTTTAAATCATCTTTTATGAATCAAATTTTCAAATTCACTTTTTCACAAAAATCAATTGAGCCAAACTAGATTATATCTTGTATTCTCATTTATTCTCTCTAGGCCTACCTTGTATCAATTATCTTCTTAAGAGAGATTCTAATATAATGTTTCAACAATCAAAAACCAAAATTATACTTGTAAGGTGAGGTTGACACCGGATTCATAAACACCTCAGTTTAGGTGAGATTGGCATCAGAGTCTAAATAATCTGAGTTAGGCGTAATAGAGTCGGATTTAATCCTATTGTAAAGGCGTGAGTGTGTTTAAGGAGAAATCACTCATTGTGTAAAAGAGACAATTAAGCCCATTCTCTTGATTCGATAGTTGAAAACTCGAAGTGAGTTGTCAAGAGCTATTGAAGTAGACAAGCCATTATGTTTATTAAATCTCGTAAAAATAGTATATGTATTTCTCTATTTCTATCTCTTTAATTTATTTATCTTGAGCTTGTACATGCAATTCAACTATTTTTACTTGTTATTGCTTTTACTTACTTAATTTACTTGTCTGTCAAGAAAAGCTTATAAAAATTTTAAAACCCAATTTACCCCTTCTTGGGTTAGCTATTCTTAGGCTAATAATTAGTCTCAAAATTTCGTGCTCAATTTTTTAAAAACTCAACCGTTTTTGAGATAGCTAGCCTAACCAATTTCTCTTTTCAATATGAGAGGTTGTCTTCATCCAAACTACTATTTTTCAATGGAAGTGATTTTAACTATTGAAGAAGATATATGGACACTTACCTTAGGTCTATTGATTTTGACTTATGGTATAATATTACTAAAGGCTCCTTGAAAATAACTAAAATGGTTAACGGTAGAGAAGTTGAAAAAGATATAAAAGAATATGATGAAAAAGATAAAATCAACTTCACAAAAAATAGTAGAGCTAGAAATATTCTTATGTGTGGCTTAGATAGAAATATTTATAATAATGTTGAGAAAGCTAGATATGCTCATGATCTACGGAATATGTTAGAAATCTCTTATCAAGTAACTAGCTCCTTGAAAGAAACAATAATCAACATTTTTACTAGAAACTGAGTTAATTAAAATGGAAAAAGATGAATCTATTTCACAAATATTTACTAGATTAACAACTATTATTAACTCTATCGGTATTGTAGAAAAAATATTTCCAAATAGTGACTTGGTAAGCAAAATCCTTTGAAGCCTTCCTCGAGCATATAGAAGCTAAAGATCTTAGTAAACCTCCTCTTGAAGTACTTATGGTTCTCTTATAACTCATGAAATTCTTATGAAGGAAGTAAATGATGATGAAAGAAAGAAGAAGAAAAAGAAAAGAATAGTTCTCAAAGCCATTATGCAAGAAAGTAATGAGGAAGAAGAAGATTTTACGGATAGTGAGCTAGAAGACATTGCCTTGCTTAACAAAAGGTACAAGAAGTACTAAATTTCAAAAAGAAGAACGCCAAGAAGAATACCAAAGGCAATGACTTCCAAGAGAAGAAAATAAAGGATGATCCTATTACTTACCTTGAATGCAAAAAACTGGGTCACATGAAGAAAGAGTTTCCCTTGAGAAGAAAAATAAAGAAGAAGGCAACGAAGGCCACTTAGAATGATAGTGAAGAAGAAGAATACGAAGGAGAAGAACATGAAGAGATTGCCAACATGTGCTTCATGGCAATAGAAAATGAGGTAAGTTCACTTGAACCTAAAAGTGAATTTCATGATGATAGTGAGATTAGTAGTGGTTTAGTAAGAATGACAGTGATTGTGATTTATCATATAAAAATTTGTTGAGTGATTTCAACGATTTACACAAAAACTATAAAAAAAAATCATTTTCAAGAATAATACTCTCAAAAAAGAAATTCTTAGTTTGTCAAAAATGGTTGAAGAGTTTATAAAAGAAAATAAAGTGAAATTATCTTGTAGTAATTGTGATACTTTGTCAAAAGAAAATACTTCTTTAAATGATAAAATTTTTGACTTAACTAAAATTGTCCACAAATTTACAAATAGAAATAAAAATTTTGATATAATGCTTAGTGGACAAGAATGTGTTTTTAACAAAGAAGGTATTGGGTATAAATCTTCTATAAAACAAAAATACCTCAAAAATTATTTTGTAAAAGCGAGTACAAGTGACACTAAGCACACTTGCACTTATTGCAATCAAGATGGACATACTAATTTTTCATGCTTTATAAAGAAGAATGTATATTTTGATAGAAAACTAACTTGGGTACCAAAAGAATCTAGAACTAACTCTCAATGACCTAAATTAGTATGGGTACCAAAAATCAAAGTTTGATTCTTACCTGTAGGTACAAAAGAAAAAGAACTTTAGATTCTTGGATAGTGGTTGCTCCAAACATATGACCGGTAACTACTCTTTGCTCTAATCATTCACAAAAAGAAATAGAAGATATGTCACTTTTGGAGACAATGCTAAAGGCAAAATTTTGGGTATAGGTAACACTAGTTCTACTTCCTCTCCCATTATTGAAAATGTTTTGCTTGTTGATAGCCTTAAGTATAATTTGTTTAGTATAAGTCGACGAAGTGGGTTGGCTCAAGTGGTAAAGGCACCCACTACCTAAGATTTCAGTCCTAGGTTCGAGTCACACTAGGGGTAGGTATGAAAACCTATTATCCTTAATCGGGTAGGATGAGAATTGGGTAGTAATAAGTATTTTCCTTTAATTTGTAATAAGTAGAGGTTATTAGTTAAGCCCCACTTTTTTATAAAAAAAAAAAATTGCTTAGTATAAGTCAACTTTTTGACAAAGGAGTCATTTTTAAGCCTTCTAAATACTTATTCAAAAGAAATCATTTTTGAAGGAGAAAGAAAAGTTAATGTTTATACTATTGATATCGAAAATTATTTTAGTCAAAATAAATGTTTTTCAGTCTTAAGAGATGATTATTAGCTTTGGCGTAGAAGACTTAGGCATACTAGTATGAATACTATGTCTAAACTTTCAAAAAAAAATCTTGTTAGTAGTTTACTTAGTTTACCTTTTAAAGAAGACAAGGTGTGTGATACATGTCAATTTGGAAATCAAGTAAAAAGCTCCTTTAAATCCAAAAATACCATTACCACTTTTAGTCCTTTGTAACTATTTCACATGGATTTATTTGGACTATCACGAGTAGCTAGTCTTGGTAGAAAATATTAAACCTTTGTAATAGTTGATGATTTTTCAACATTAACTTAGATTCTATTTATTACTCATAAAAATAATATTTTAAACGTGCTTACTATCTTTTGTAAGAAAGTGCAAAATGAAAAACACTACACCATCACATCTATTAGAAGAAATCAAAACTTTTTGCTACAAAAATGGTTTTTATAATAATTTTTTAGCTCTTAGAACTCCACAATAAAACGGAGTTGTAGAAAGAAAAAAAATATGATTCTACAAAAAATGGCAAAAAGTATGCTAAATGAAAATAGTTTGTCATAATATTTTTGGACCAAACCGGTTAGTACCGCTTGTCATATTGTAAATAGAGTTATAATAAGACCAATTTTGAACAAGAAATCTTATGAGCTTTGAAAAGATAGAAAATCCAATGTTGATTATTTTAAAGTTTTTAGTCGTAAATATTTTATTTTGAACACTAAAGATAAATTGGAAAATTTTGATTCAAATTCAGATGTTGGTATTTTTCTTGGTTATTCTACTACTAGTAAGGCTTATAAAGTTATCAATAAAAGAACGATGGTAGTAGAAAAATCTATGCCAGTTACATTTGATGAGTCTAAAATTCTCAATGAGGAGAAAAAATTAGATGATGATGAAGTTATAGGTTTGGAACCAAGTTTAAGTAAGCCAAGAGCAAATGAGAAAACAAATGAAGAGAATAGCATCCAACTACAATAAGATTTTAAGGAAGAAAAGGAAACCAAAAATGGCAATACTCTTACTCTTTATCAAGATTTAAAATTTAAATATGCTCATTCTAAAGATTAAATTCTAGGTGAACCTTTATAAGGAGTCAAGACCAGAGCATTACTTAGAAATATTTACAATAACATGACTTCTATCTCTCAAATTGAACCTAAAAGTTTTAAAGATGTCGAAAAGGATAAATCGTGGATTTTAGCTAGGTAAAAAGAATTAAATAAATTTAAAAGAAGTGATGTATGGGAACTAGTTCCAAGATCTAAGGACCAATCAGTTATTGGGACTAAATGGGTCTTCAGAAATAAAGTAGATGAGCATGAGGTGATTGTGAGAAATAAAGCTAGATTAGTGGCTCAAGGTTTCAATCAAGAAGAAGGTATCGATTATGAAGAAACCTTCGCACCCGTAGCAAGATTAGAATCCATAAAGATGCTCTTAGCATTTGCATATCATAAAGATTTTATCTTATAACAAATGGATGTTAAGAGTGCATTTCTAGATTGATACATTTTAGAAGAAGTATATGTAGCCCAACCCCATGGTTTTAAAAATTGTAAGTATCCGAATCATGTTTTTAAATTGGAAAATACTTTTTATGGTTTAAAGCAAGTTCCTAGAACTTGGTATGATAAATTGAGTAAATTTTTAATTATAAATAGTTTTACAATAGGAAAAGTGTATAAAAAGAAAAAAGGGGAGAGATGATTATAGTTCAAATTTATATTGATGATATTATATTTGGTGCTACTAATGATTCACTTTGTGAAGAAATTTCTAAGTGTATACATAATGAGTTTGAGATGAGGTTGGGAGAACTCAATTTCTTCCTTAGACTTCAAATCAAACAAAGCAAAGAAGGTATTTTTATCAATCAATCTAAGTACATCAAGGATATGCTAAAGAAGTTCGATATGGATAACTCCAAGTTAGTGAGAACAACTATGAGCTCTTCAATCAAACTTGACAAAGACGAAAATGGTAAAGCATTGGATAT
Source organism: Parasponia andersonii (assembly GCA_002914805.1). Lineage (NCBI taxonomy): Eukaryota > Viridiplantae > Streptophyta > Magnoliopsida > Rosales > Cannabaceae > Trema > Trema andersonii. Next base: position 86,216 of record JXTB01000300.1, read on the forward strand.
CACTAAATATCGAGGTATGATCGACTCATTTCTTTACTTAACAACTAGTAGGCCAAATATAATGTTTAATGTTTGTATATGTGTTAGATTTCAATCTAATCCTAAAGAATCACATCTTTGTACAGTAAAACATATTTTGAAATATTTGTATAGTACTATAAACCTAGGATTATGGTATCCAAAAGTCACACACTTCAATATTCCTAGTTTTTCGGATGCGGATTTTACCGGTTGTCAAACCGACTACAAAAGTACTAGTGGCACTTATCATTTTCTTAGATATTTACTTGTGTCATGGTTTAGCAAGAAACAAAATACTGTTGCTCTTTCTACTACTGAAGCTGAATATATCTCTGTTAATAGTTATTGTGCTCAAATTCTCCAGATGAAACAAATTCTAATGGATCTTGGAACGAATTATGATTATGTACCTATTAAATGTGATAATACTAGTGCTATTAATTTGTCCAAAAATCTAATTTTACATTCACGTGCTAAATATATTGATATTATACATCATTTTCTTTGTGATCATATGCAAAAGGGTGAAAGTATCTTTGAGTTTGTTTGCACGAAAAACAACTAGCTGATATCTTTACTAAACCCCTTAGTGAGGATCATTTTTTTATGATTCGTAGAGAACTTAGCATGATTGATCAAAATGAGCTTCATTGATTACTTATGTGTTTAAAAGTTGCTTGATTTGTCGTGCATGATCATTAAATTATTGATTTCCCATTATTTTCTTTGTTGGTTGGAAAATTTTCATTATTTTAAATTATTTTTCACTGAAATACAACAAAAGTAGGAGAATTGGCAGACTGAAAATTTATTCGTTCTACCAAAAAAGTCCCCTGGAAAATGGTTTTCTCTCTACCATTTTCGGCAGACCGAAAAGCCGTTTTCGGTAGAACAACGGGTATTTAACCCGTTTTGACGATTTTTCACTCATTTTCTCTCATTCTCTCAACTAGTCTCTCTCTCTCTCACCCTAAAATCATCTCCACTCACTCCCACTCAATTCTTTCTCTAAATCTCTCAAGTTTCTCCCAACTAGAGTTGTTTTCATAGCTTTTCTACTCTTAATCTCTAGTTTTCATCTTCCTTTTGCATTAAAATCTGATATCCCATTCTCTCAAATCCTAAAATCTGAAATTCCTTGTGTTTGAGTTCTCCATTATCATCTTTTGATCCTATGGCTCCTAGAAGATAAAACCCAAGGTGTAATGGTAAGAAAATTCATCCTAAGGAATCTGAATTACGCACTACGGCAAGGTTAGATATTCATCTATTAGAATCACCTGCTATTATGTCTAGATACAAAGAACTTTTCTCCAATAAAAGCATTATTTGGGGGAGAACCTTCAATTTTAGAGACCTAGCCTATGTAAAATTTCTTGATTATATAGAAAACATGGGATAGATTGAATTCTACTCCATTATGATGACAGGTATCCTAGGTTGCTTAGAGGATTTTATGCCAATGCAAATATCTCTAGGGGACAACATGCTATTTATGGTTCCCTTAAGGGAATAAACTTTGAGATCACTACACAACTCTTAGCTGATATTCTAAATCTATCTTTGAGTGGTTACAAGTTTTCAATTGTAAAAACCCAGATTTTTGAGAGAGTAATTTGGACATTTTATCAATTTTCTGGAAATTATAATGGAGGGATTATTTTCAAAAGTTTTGTGAAGAATGACTAAATTACAAATTTTGAGGGACTAATTTGAATGGGGTTTGAAAAATTGGAGACTGTTGTGCAATTTTAAAAAATTGCACAACCCTATGAGACAGGGACACGTGATCCGGTCATTTTCTCTCCCTCTCTCTCTCTCTTCCCCGATGCCCCCTCGCTCTCTCTTTGCTCACTCTCGGCCGAAGGATCAAAGAGGGCCGCGCCATCGTCCACCCTCCAGCCTGCCTGATGCGAGCCCGCTGTGCTGGCAGGAAGCTCTATCGCTCGTCGCCAGCTACTATCGACGCCCGCTCGCCAGAAAATGCCATTTTCGGTCGTTCGAAGCAATTCGTCGTCAGCGTCGTTTTGGGCCGTTTTAGCTCACGTTCCTAGGCTCATTGGATTCATCTCGTCGAGAGGAAGCTCAAGCTATATATATCTTAACCTCATACTACCCGAATTAAAAGTTGCCATTTTTGGAATATTTTGAACTTGAGTTGATATTTTTTGATTATACTCAGAAAATGGGGAAGTTTGAGTTGATATTTTTGTGCCCAAATTAAAAGTTGTCATACTGCCCAAATTGAAAGTTGCTATTTTTGTTGTTATTTTTGGATTGTACTCAGAAAATGAGGAAGTTTGATATATACATATATATATAGGTGTATAGGTATATATATAGGTTGCCAATCCAATAAGTATTTTTTTTTTACCTATGGGTAGGTATTTTTTTTTTTAGCCGTTGGATCACCATTTAATAGTGATCCAATGGCTATAATAAACTGCATGAAAAGACGTGCATCATTAATGCTCTTTCTCTCTCTTACTTTTTACAATAAAAAAATGTGCATGCTAAATTTTCATTGGTCAAATTGATACCTATGCATAGGTAAAAAAAAAATACCTACTGGATTAGTGCCCATATATATATAAATATATATATATATATATATATTTCATATGTTTGGTAATTGACACAAAAATCGAAATCAGACGGCTAAGATTTTGGCTCGATTTATGTGCCACCGGTCCGGTATGGGCTCGGACCCGAATTGGACAAGTTATATGTCTAACCTAGCTATTTTAGATGCTAGAAATTCAATAAAGAGATCCGTTTGTAGAATTGAAGCTCCGTTGAGAAGTTGGTTTTTCGCAAGAGGATGATCAAGGGCTTGGAATTGATTCTAGACCCTCTGGACCATCGTCAACGACGCCTTAAGGATTCAATAGCATGGTATCGTTGTTCTTGTGAGGTAGGGATTCGGTTACCTTCGTTTTATACTATTTTCGAACAAAACTTAATTTCTGCAATATATGAGAACAAATGTGATTTTTAATTTTCTTGAACATATGTGATGGACTGTGATGGTATGATATACATATATACTATATTGCTCTGAAGATTTTCTGAGTGCAGGTTATTTTGGATATATCAAAAATAGGGTTGTTGTGCTGCCCGCTTTTCTATAAAAACCTAATATACTTATTTTCCTAAAAAACCAGAGTACAATTATTTTTACACTTCAGTTCTGTGTTGCACGTGTTATAGGATCATATATGAGTACCGTATTAGCATCGTGGGTTTACAGTGTGGCATTGCATATCCTACCATCAGTATAAAGTTCGTAAACCCGTGTAGGATTTTGTTACTTCTGATTACCTTCCCATTTGGCAGGCGTAGGCAATTCGGTTGCCCCTTTAGGTTCGGTAGGCGACGCATGAGTGTCCTTTCCAGGTTGGGCTTAGGCGTCAGGCAGGCTGTTAAGTACACTTAGTGCCATCATTCTGGGTTTTCACAGATGAGAGGATGTGAGCTCATGGATATGGGTTAATTTGTGTCATGTGCATCTGAATTGAATAGTTTTGATTATACTGATTTATTTATATATATACGTGATAATTTCTGGTTTTGGATTATTATATATGTATGTATTGGATTTAAACTAACCATGCAGGAGCTTTCCATCAGTAAAATATTTTCGATCGAGGTGACTATTTTTCCTACTGGCCATTTTATGCTCTCCCTTCCTCTCTTTCTCAGGTGGTGTCTAGTATGATTTTGGAGATCAAGAGGAGTAAGAGGCCATCAAGATTGTAGTTCGTTATCTTGGTAATGCTTGAAGCGTGTTGTTGTGGTGTTTAGACTGTTTGAGTTTTGTTTTAGCATTGAACCAAGATTACTACTTTCTATTTTTGTCTGTGGACTCATGTATATCATTCTAGTGTCTGTTCTGACATGGATGATAATTATACTTGGACTTATATTTGATTTACATTCTTTCGGTATTAATTCGATCTATGTTTAATGGTGTATACAAACTGTGGGAGAGGTTTACGGGATAGAATTTCAAATATTTTATCTAAAATAGACTATTTTATAAAACTAAATTTTTTTAGACATTTTTCAAATAAATCAAGGAATTTCTCATCCTTACGAAATTTCCCTTCTGTCACTAGCTCAAGTTTTGGGTTGTGACACCAATAACCAACTCTTGGCCTACGGTTAATGATTTTAACTATTAACAAGCTTTATTCCAAATCTGTTCCCCTGATAGTTTCCAACCAAAGCCTCGTATCACTGACCTTACACTAGAGGCTAGGATTCTCTTTCAGTTTGTGTCTCAAAACATGATTCCTAGATCTGGTCATAGAGATGTACCCACATTCTGTGATCTCAGTTTTTTTGATTCCATTCTTGTTGGAAGAATATTGAACCTACCTTATTTCAATTTTCATAAGATGATCAATGCCATAGAGAATAGAAGACCTTCTCTTCCTTATGGTTTTCTACTCATTCGCATCTTCTAACATTTCAATATCCCGATCTTTTGATGAGACTGAACAAAAATCATGGACCATAAATGTTAAGATCAATAACAAGACCTTCAGTCTTATGGGTTTCAACTTCATCAAAAATGAATAGGTGGCCAAAACTAAGCAAGGACATAATCAAGGGACGAGTGCTCAACAAGAAATTAGTGGTAATGGTGCTGGAACTACTGAAGGCGCTCCTAAAGGCACTCATACTGAGGAGGCTCCTGTACAATAATTTACATTGAAGCCTTCAACAGTCTGCTAGAATGCCTCAACACTATCTAGCTTGATATCCAACATCTATATAACACCAAGCTTGAATACTTCCAGATTCTATCAACTGATATCAACTCAGTCTGGCAATATCAAGAACGATAGTTTCAGATTATTCAAGATCAATAGGACGAGATGATGCGGATGATGCAGTTGTTCTTTGGGCATTTTCCTCCTCCATAGATTTTTTTTATGCTTCATGTTCTACACTCTTGGACCTTTATTTTGGTTATTTCATGTTTGAACTCTAAGTTTATTCTTCATATGCTTTAATTTCAATGTATGAACTCTTCGTTTTGTATTACTTTGCGTTGGATATTTCATTGCTATATATTGGTTTTTCTTGTGCACTTTTTTGACAATATCAAAAGGGGGAGGAAAATATATGGTTGATTTAAAATTGGTTTTATTTAATTGGTATCAACCTAGTTTTTCACACAATTGGTATCCATGAGCTAAAATTTTCACAAGTGGTATCTATAAGCAAAGTTATTCAATATATGCCTCATTTATACATTTAAGGAGGAGTTCTTTACTCTCTTTTTATTAAATATATTTTGAGGGAGAGCTTTCAAAGACTGGTAAGGACACTTATCATTACTTATTTTGCATTCTTTCTTTTAAATCAAATATTTATTATTATTAAAAAGGGGGAGATTGTTGACTCATGCTTGTATCATCAATTTCACAAAAATCAATTGAGCCAAAATAGATCATATTTTGTGTTCCCATTTATTCTGTCTATGCCTACATTGTATCAATCATCTTCTTAAGAGAGATTCTAGTTGAGTATTTCAATAATCAAAAACCAAAATTGTACTCATAAGATGAGGTTGACATCGGATTCATAAAAAATTCAGTTTATGTGAGATTGGCACCAGAGTCTAAATAATCCGAATTAAGCGTGATAGAGCCAGATTTAATTTTATTGTAAAGGCGTGAGTACACCTAAGGAGAAAGCACTCGTTGTTTAAAAGAAGTGGTCAAGCCTATCTCTTGATCCGATAATGAAAAGCTCGAAGCAGGTTGCCAAGAGCTGGGGATATAGACAAGCCATTGTGTTTGCTGAACCTCGTAAAAATAGTGTTTGCATTTCTTTATCCCTATCTCTTTAATTTATTTATCTTGAGCTTTTACATGAAATTAAATTATTTCTACTTATTATTGCTTTTACTTGCTTAATTTACTTGTTTGTCAAGAAAAGTCTATAAAAGTTTTTAAATTCACTCCCCTCTTGAGTTAGCTAATCTTTGGCTAACAATAATAAAACCCTACTGGAACAAGTTAAGAGTAGTGATGAGTCAGAGGATCAGTCTATGCATGATAAATTGCTTGAAGAGAAATATAATAAGAGATCAGCTGAGAAACTTGAGAAACAAACAAAGAAAATGAGGAAAGAAAAAGGAAAAGGACAAATAAAAGTGGGAAGAATTGTAAAATTATCTCAAAAATTCTCTTGCCTTGTAGATGTTATAGAGAGTATTAGCATTGGAACATCCACCATAAGAAAAAGAACCACAAATTTGAGTATACTAGATATTATAAAAGAACTTGATTCTTTACTTAGACTAAAGATTGGGGGCGAGTTATATTTTTTTGCAACTCACTTATTTATGGTGAAAGAAAAGAAAGAAATGTTTTTTTTTTTGAAAAAATCCGAATTTATGCTTAACTGACTCAAATATGAATATGGTTTAAAATCATCTTCTTAGACCTTTATTTTACTTAGTTGTAGATTATTATGACTTGGTCTCTATTTTATGTTTTGCAGACCTTGTATTAATTTAATTTTTATATTTACAAACCTTGAATTGACTTGATTGTAATATTTATTTTCTTATCTTTGTAAGAACTAATTTTTGTCCTTGTATTGAAAATGTTTCTTATCTTTGTGACAGGTATGTTTTAGACTAGAGGAAATGGTAGAAAGTGATGAAGAGTTTGAGTTACAAGTTGTATGTGCATCTACTTGTGCTATTCAACATTATTGTATGACGTATATTGAAAAGACACCATGTGTGAATTCTTCTAAAACAAGTCATATATGGTTGATGGAAGTATTGAAATGAAATGAAAGTAGATGTTATAGGAAGTTTGGAATGGAGAAAAATATATTCATTAAGTTATGCAATGAATTGCAGGTTAATTATGTGCTAAAGAGCTCAAGGAGAATGTGTGCCCTTGAAATACTAGGAATGTTTTTATTCATATTAGGTCAAGGTGCTAGAAACCAATTAAGACAATAGCAATTTCAACACTCTAGCAAGATTGTTAGTAAATATTTCAATGAAGTTTTTTATATTTTGTGTCTTATGAGTGTAGATGTATTAAAAGCACCAGACCCAAAATTTAAGGTACCCCAAAAGAGCTATTACGAGACTCTAGATACATGCTTAATTTTAAGGTAGGTTATCTTTCAAACTATTTTTCTTTTATCTTTAATATTATAATTTATAATATAAAGATTTGTATTTTACTTTTTAGAATTGCATTGGTGCAATAAATGGTGTACATGTAGAAGCTATACTCCAAAAGATCAAGTACTATTCATTAGGAGAAAAAGAATACCAACTCAAAATATTGTGGTTATATGTAATTTTGATATGTAATTTATATTTGCATATGTTGGATACGAAGACTCTAACCATAATACAAGAATATTTTTATTAACTTTACATCAACCAACCTTAAATTTTCCAAAGCTACCTCGAGATTACAATATATATATATATATATATATATATATTTATATTTATATATATATACTTTACTTGTTATTAAGGTTTTAATAATTTTTTGAACATTTATATATCTTGTATTTGATAGGGAAATATGATTTGGTGGATGCAAGATATCCACAAATAAAAGGATATTTAGGACCACATGAGAGTCAAAGGACTAAGCACATTCTTCTCTTAAGAGTGTTATTGAATGAACTTTTGGAGTGTTGAAGAAAAGATGGAAAGTATTAAGAGACATGCCTAGTTATCCATTCATCATACAAGTGAAAATAGTAATCGTTACAATGACATTGCATAACTATATTTGAAGACATGCTGAACATGATCGTCATTTTGAGAAAATTAGGGACAATCTAAATTATTGTACAAATGATCGATTAGCGACCAATATTGAAGAAGAATATCAAGCCAATAGTGCTTCAAATTCATAAGAAATAGATAACTTAAGAGATTTAAATGCTACAAATTTTAATAGGCCATAAATTTTTTTTTAGCTATGTATTATTTTATATATCAACTTGATCAGGACTTGAATTATATTATGTGCTAATTCTCATCAACACTTATTTGACTTAAGCATATTTGAAATGAGAAATTACACATCAATTTTATCCATATTATTTTCAACATTCTTTAAGTAATAAATTTAGTTAAATTATTTTCATATCAAATATTTTTAAAATAAATATTTATTTATATGCTTAATTGTGTGAAATTAAAGTCTATTAACATATTTATTTAATAGACTCAGTGACATAGTTCACTAGACACTCTAATACAATTTTTCTGAGTCACAACATTTTTCAACTACAATTTATCAAACGCTCAGTTATTTTATGCTACAATAAATTTTTTCTTCGGCCAAACTAAAAAGTGTTTCTATTAGAATATGCAACTCTATTAAATTGGCCCTGGGAGTGTTTCTCGGTTCTTTTAATTTTCGCGCAACATGTCGCTCAATTAATAAGTAATGGGGCAACAATAGGTTTATTACCACAAGAACAACAGGTCGCTTTCATTTAGAAACGAACGCCAAATTTGCTTCCTCAGAATTCATTGTCGTTTATGAGATATCGTCCAATACCCTTGGTTGTTCAAAAACTGGAAAAATTTAATTGAAAGTGGGATAATGCCATAATGGTGATATCCGTTGCATCCACACGCAAGCATATGTTGTGGTTAATGGCATAGTGTCATTTCCCTCCCGTTCCTATAAGACAATGAATGAATGAAAGCAAAAGTACTGCAGGCGAAGTAAACGAGGACAACTAGGTAAGAGAGAGAGAGAGAGAGAGAGAGAGAGAGAGAGAGAGAGAGAGTCTGCCTGTCAATCAAATCTTATACAAACTCTTATCTCTCTCTGGTCCATTTGTCCTTCATGATTTCTGGGCCTCTTAGTCCCAGCACCGTCGTTTTTCCTAGATTCGGTTCTTTCTTTTTTTCCCCCACACTTTCTCGGGAAAATTCACTCTTTCTCAGAAAATTCTCTTTTTCCCACCTCCCCGTATTTGCTTTGAGACTCTCCCACCATGTTCTGTATCTTCAAGGTAAGACAACCAAATGCTGCTGGGTACTTTAATTATTTATACGTTACAACTGTACCTTCCTTACATGTACATAATATATGTGTTTTAATGTTAATTTTTGCTCCTATATAGTTTGAAACATGTCTTTCTCTTAAGAGTTAAGACAACTTGTTTGGAATCTGGTATAATTACTAACCTTGTTTTCAGGTTTGTTCTAGTAAGAATTAAAATCGGTATAATTACTGTCCTTGTTTCAGTTTTGTTCTAGTAAGAATTAAAATCGAGTCTTCTGCCACAAAAAGGGGTTTTTTTTTTCTTTTTTTTTTTTTTTTTTCTGTGGTGGGTTTGACTTGGTTTTTAAGGGGCAAGAGGCAAAAACTCAAGTTGTTGAGATTCCTTTTTCTTTCAAAAATCAAATTTGAGAACTTAATCCAACTTGGAGAACAGAACACAAAGGAAAGTACCTCTTTTCAAGGTAAAAAGGGGTCTGCTTTCACGTCATAGCAATACCCATATCTGGTTTATTTTTTCCCCCCTCATCCTTATACATTTGTCTCCTTAGGCTCTTGTTTGGTTGCTAAGAATATGGAGAAAGGAAAAGAAAAGAAAAGAAATAAAGCAACCTCTCTCTTTTGAATTTTTGATGGATGCAATACAAGAATTAGGCATAAAGGAAAAATGCCCATATGCCATATCTTGTTCAAGATAATGAAAAATAATAACAATAAGGTTTTGAGACTTTCTTTTCTCACACATATTTTATCCCCTAATTGGGTCTTGGTCTTTCTTTGATAAAGTACTGATAGATTAAACAAATGGGTATGGTTTAGTTTTCTGCTTTGGTAAAGCTTTTTCATTTTTTTTTCTTTTCATTTTCATCATTTTTGAGTGTTTCTGATGCAGGTTAAGGAGTGGTTCTGATCGAAGATAAATTGAAATGGAAGGTGGTATGTTTACAGGCATAGGAAACGGAACTCAAGTAGATGGCAAGGTTTTGCAGACATTTCAGAAGAACTTCGGTCAAGTTCAGGACATTTTGGACCAGAACAGGTTGCTAATTAACCAGATTAACCAGAACCATGAGTCGAAGATCCCGGACAACTTGAGCCGGAATGTGGGATTAATCAGAGAGCTTAACAACAACATCAGAAGGGTAGTGGATCTCTATGCTGATCTCTCAAGTTCTTTCACCAAGTCAGTGGAAGCTTCATCCGAAGGCGAATCCGGTGGGACTTTAAAATCCGATGGGAAAACGAGTCAGAAGAGAATTCGATCTGGGTAGTTGTTCTAATTGAGCTCTCTTATTGATTCTGCACCATTCCATTGTTGAAATAAGAAGATTATTCTGACTTCCAAAGGAAAGAACTTGACAAGAATGTGCAACTCTTCTGTATCAGTTTTTAGATGTTTGAGGCTTTGAGCCTCACTGTCAGTTTAACAGGCCTGAATTAAACATGTCTATGAATTTTAATGCCACTGTAGTTATGAGAACTTTCCTGCTGGATTTTCAATATCCCTGTAGGCTGTAATTGTTTTTAAACCATTGGGACTAGAGGTTATACGTGTTTATTAAATTGGTGTTCAATTTTGGGGTCCCTAATGAGTTCTGGGTAATGGATGGTAACTGCTATAAATTGGAAAGAAAGCATTCATTATGACTGATCTTTAAACTAGTTTGATGAGTACTCTATTTAATGACCAATTATTGGTTAATGTTTCAAAGCAATTTGCTTAAAAGGTCATCAATCTGAAATCTGCAGCAACATAACTACCCTAATCTTTTAGACTGTCATAGAAGGCAAATATCTGATTTTGGTCTTTGAACATTTTGTTTTTGGGGTTTTGGTAATCATTTTCTGGATACTACCTGCTTTTTAATGGGGAGCTTTCAACAACCCACTTTATTCCTTTCCCATGTTTGTCAAAAGAGAATACTCATGGTGTCTGAAGCCTATTGAGGAGTACTGTGGAGGATTGGTATATACTACTATTCTTTTAACCCCGCCAAGTTCCCTCTGTGATTCTTTCAGCTTTTGTTTTTGTTTGGATGAGTAAGAACATGCACTTCTATGTTACCTTAAGCGTTATTGAGCTTTTTGGAGTAAAATGCTTTTGTACTAGAAAGAAAGAAGCTTGGATTGTTATTATTATACATTTGATTTTGAAGCTTGAACAAACAACCACTAGTTTAGAATCTCATGCATTAAATGATTATCCTTTTTGACCATCTTTTTTCCCTCCTGTTTGGTGGCTGTAAAAGAAAGAAAGCACTATTGCTTCAAGAGACAGAAAAGATAACCAAGCAACAGGACAAAACACCAACGATGTATATTGTTCTAAAAGATGGAACTGGTTCGACTTTACTCATCTTTTGCTTGATTTTATTTACTTCTTTCTCATTGATTCTCTCAGAGTTTTCCCTTTTAGCATCGTAATATAGCATTGTTATCTCTCTCTCTCTCTCTCTCTCTCTCTCTCTCTCTAAAGCACACACAGAGACAAAAGAACCAACTCACGTTTTGATTGGACGATTTGCGTTTTTATGGTGGACCCATTTAACTTTTATTTCGTTTTATTCTTCACGCATTTTCTGAGAACCACTTGTAAAGTTTTTCTAGTTGTTTATAGAAGATCCATGATTACTGTGAATAGATTTTTTTTCCAACATGGCTGTCACTCTATTTGTAGTTTCAAGCTTGTTAGTCTTGATTAAGATTAGAATGAGGTCATGTCAATCAAGTGCTACATTATATTTTGTATCTTAGCTCTAATTTTATCAGTAAGTTAATTTATAAAATATTAACATTAGGCTTTACCTGAGCTGATTTATTTGACTAAAATATATGGAGGAAGCATTCATTAAAATTTTTGCTTTTTCTAAGTTTTAACTTTTATTTGGATCTTGACTCATTAGTCAGTTCAACCTTCAAAAGATTAAATATCGTTCTAGTGACTTGAATAATTGGTGTTATGAGACCTTGTTTGGTACTTAGGTATATAACTAATAAAAAAAGACCAACTTTTCCCAGATCTCACTTGTTTCATTCATTGGACTTTTTTGGCCAAAAGATTAGAGATATTTTTTATTATTAATAATATTATTATTTTTTTGAAGGAGATTATTAGTATTATTATTGAATAGGCTGAGTTAGTGAGTTATTGGGATTAGACATACGGGACAAGAAATGTGTGATGGCCTTAATTTTGGAATCTCATGGGCTTTTGAAAAGTATGGAGGATAAGATTTTGTTTAGATAATGAAGGCATGCTCTCCTCCTTAAGTGGTGGAATCAGACAATAAAGAATGTGAGACGTTGTCCGTACCTTGATGTTTTCTTATATGCTTCTCTGAACCCTTTGATATTTTGTTTGATTAATTGAAGCCAATTAGAGTCTTTAAATTTAACATTATATTTTCTTTTAGTCTTATATATAAGGCCCCCTCATGAATTCATAATCACTCTTTTTTGACCCTTTGATCCAAACAATCATAAGGTATGGAAAATTTTGAATATTTTTGAACTGTCATAAACGTATGCATCATACAGATTTTGATCATTTGCAAAAGGTAAAAGGCTACAGTCTGTCTTCAAATATTCAAAATTGCACCTCTTTTTAATCTCAACCAATTGAAAAAACATGCCAACTTATACATTACTACATGTAAAAGGAAGAGGCAAAATGAACCAAATGGGTCATTTGGGTTTCTGCCCTGCTTTATCCATCAACCGGGTCAAACATTCTTTCCAATCTGAAACGTTCTCTTCTCCATTTACCGCCTATTGTCATACAGAGTCATCACTATCAATAACTTGTTATAAAGAAAGTTGAAACAAAACTCAAGGGAAGAAGGAAAAAAGGATGGATCAACTAGACTAATAAGTAATATAAAATAATATTTAAAAAAGTTCAATTGCCATATTCTGTGTTATCCTTCCTTTTCATTAACCTGGTTATTTCTGTGGGAGATTGTTCATTGTTTCTTTTATTGCCTTCTCAAGAATCACACATGATTTTTATTAAACCAGTTGAAGTAATATACTAAAGCAATTTGTATACCTCAAATGCAAATCCACTTTGAGGGACTACATCAACTGCTTCCACACAAATAAAGGCAGCATCCTCTTTGCTAAGACTTTTTCTTGCTGCACTTCCCTGTCATGATCAAAAATCAAGTACAAGAGCTCAATCAAAAAGCTCAAAGGGTTCATTCTCCTAGTGCTTTCCAATCCAAATCCTTTAACAATGTTTTCATTTTTTTTTCTTATTTTTTGGTGAAACCAAAGCCTTGTTAAACCTTTACAATAATGTTTTACCAATTGCAATGATCAATTTACATAGCCTTCCTATAAATTACTTAACATGTTGATAGAAGTCACAAAAAGACTTCTTGTTATCGGCTCAAGGGAGAAAGGCAAGCTCCATTTTATTTTACAGATAAATCTGTAGTATTTGCATATACTTCCAGATTATCTAGAGAGTCCAAAAATGAAAAATCAAATATTCCACTTGGATCTAGAAGAAACTGAAAGAACATGTAGAGAGATCCCATTGTTGAACAGCCTAAGTTGAACTTTGACTCTCTCTCCAATGTTAAATACCTATAATTAACATTCAGTTGTACCTCTTCAAAGCTAAAGCCTTGCTTTCCTCCTGGATAGTCTTGTAACAAGCCAGACCTGATTATGGTGTAAGGAATTCCTGATGCTACCAGCATTGACTCCTCTTGCTCGGCAATTTTTATCGCATTGCTTTTCATAAGAGCTTGAATGCCACCGGCACCTTTATAAACAGACACCTGCAACCTAATTAAACCACATTCACATACATTTTCCTTTTTGAATGAGTGAAGTTTCTTCCCCTACATATCCATGGTCTCCCACATGGACAAAAATAGACACAGATAGAGAGAGGTACCTGAGACAAGAGAATTACATGTTGTACTCCTTTCAAGTTTCCAATACTGGATAAAAAGCCCTCCTGAAAAGAATCATAAGAAACACTGATCTGTTTTAGAGTTTCAGAAAAGGTGGTATTTCGAAACCATCAAGTCATATAAATAAAGAAGAAAATGACTCTCCAACTTCTCCTCTGACTAGTTTTCCATTCTTAATATAATTTGTTTGTTTCAATCTGGTATGCTTTTTAACCTAATACAAGGATAAGAAATGAATAAGTAGATTCACATATGCTTTACATTTGGGCAAATTATAGTCCGAACTCCTCTTAGAGCTTTCTTCAAGAATGGCTTGTCCCTTGAACCTCCAGCAAGTGACTGAAAAATCCAACACCATTAAGCACTAAATCAATGGTCCAAACCTTCCATAAATTGATGGAAAAGAAACATAGGGAACTAAGGTAAAATTTCTCTGTGAAAATTAACTTCATCTACCTCCACATATGTTCCAAAAGCTTCAAGTGCAGCCCGCTTATCCTTGACCAGTGCTTTAACTCGGGCTCTCTTGACAATCAATGACAATATAACCATCTACACGGGCTAAACATCACAAGGCTTAGAATTCATCTACTCTCTAACCCAATCCTGATATCACAAACACTTAAAAGCCACAAAGCATTGCGTTAAGGTACCAACGAGCGTCAAAAGGCAAAACACCTGTCACAGCTAAATATCAAAAGGCTTATATATTGCAAAGGATTTAGATCGTTTGTCTATTTTATCTGTCTCGTATCATTTTCCTACTTTAATTTGATGATGTGATATAATATAATTGAGTGGACACAGATAAAGACAGACACCATTGTAATATCTACTTCGTATTACAAACACTTAACAGCCAGTAAAACATCATGTCAGAGTAACAATTCAAGGTTGTCAAAATGCAAGATGCAAATTGCAGAACACACCTGACCAATCTCACTATCTCCATCAGTTACCAAAACTGCATCCCGGGCTCCCTCTTCTTGTAAATAATTTCAAGATTGAATTAAAAAATCTTTTAAATATTTTATATAATATGTTTTTTTTTTTTTTGAAAAAAGAGCAATATGAAGGTTGTTAACAATGGCGAACCACAATATCAGATTACCCGAATCATCGTCTTCATCTTCAACATCGGAACCATCTTTAGGGAGGAGATCAGGTGCCCCATACCATTTCCTCAACTTAGGACCCCCTTATAGGAAAAACTCAATTAAAAGACTTGTAACTTTTAAATACTAGTACAGGACACATAATAGTGAAAAGGGTTGGAGCTATAAAGACATAAAGAGATAAAAATGGTAAATACCTTCGATATAGTCAAGTATTTGGTCCGTAAAGCTGATTTTCTTCTTGGCCAAGCAGCGAAAAAGAAGACGCTTTTCCATGGTACTACTGGTGGTGATGAAGCTGGAGTTGAGTGGTGTAGTGCAGCATGAGTTGTGATCA
Organism: Parasponia andersonii; assembly: GCA_002914805.1. Taxonomy (NCBI): domain Eukaryota; kingdom Viridiplantae; phylum Streptophyta; class Magnoliopsida; order Rosales; family Cannabaceae; genus Trema; species Trema andersonii. The sequence goes on from JXTB01000300.1 coordinate 101,640, forward strand.
GAAAAGGCGACGAGAGAGGTCCTTAGAGAGAGTGTTGAAGGAAGAAGAGTCGCCATAGATAGACCACTCATAATTCTCTCGGTTTCCATCTCAATCTCATCCAACCGTTATTTACTTCCTTCCCGCTACGAACGATAAGATGAGTGCTTGTCGTTTATGAATTAAACGACGTGTCGTTTTTATCACATATGTCCTACTCCTCCCCCTTTTTCCCTTTTTGAAATAAGGACTGTCCTACTGTTTTTCTTTTTATTTTTTTTGGGGGGGGAGGAAACTGTCCTACTCTTTTGACCACGCGTTGTATTACTGTTTTGACCAATTTGTTAGTTATAACAACCGTTATTTTTCTTTGGGTTGTTCGTTTGGAAGAGCACTTTCCTTCCTATTGTCTTTAATTGGAAAGAAAAACGACATTTGGTATTGATGTTAGCATTCATGTCGTCGGTAACAAAAACGCTGTTGTTTACAGTTTACAAAGCTTTGCTCACTTAAAGTTGACCAGTCAAAAAAACAAAATGTAATAAAAAAAAATAAAAAATAAAATAAAAAAAGGGGAAAAATGAGTACGACACGTTCTATAATTTTCGTCGTTTTCTTTCAAATAATGGCTGGTTTATCGTCTAAACTTCTTCCTGTCGTTTAAGGAAAGAAACGACATGATTCGTATTTCAATATCACTTGCATCTAGTCTGTATGTATGCAACACGGCTATCGTCTAAACTTCTTCCTGTCGTTTAAGGGGAAAAAAAGGACATGGTTCATATTTCAACATTTCTTGCCTCTAGTTTGTACGCGACACGGCTGTCGTTTAATTGTTGTTTTGCGTAAGAACACTACAAAATGTTTCAATAAACTGACACTAATATATTTGTCGTTCTATGTTAGAAGACTGCCGCTCACATCATAACGTTGGCTGTTGTTTTATTTCAAATGACTGGTTGCAAGCATTTATTTCTTAGATTAATTACATTTTTTATCTCACATGTTTTGTGTATATCTTTTGGTTGATATTACATTTTAAGAATTGGCAATTTACATTATTTTATATTTGTAAGTGGTGACAAAATTATCTACTCTAATATTTTTTTTTAGGATATATTTATTAATTCATAATGAAAAAATAATTAGAAAATATAAAAGGAAAAAAATGAATAAATTTAAAAGAGAACGAGAATGAATAAAAAAATAAGTTATGTTTCCAAAATTTAACTTTGTAAAAGATTCTCCAGAATAGTAATAAGTTTTCACATTTAAAGTTCTCAAAGAGTTACCCTATATTCAAATTATTAATTATACTCGTCTACAGACCAAGGCTTATTACTAGATCACTCGTTGGGTGGTATACTGTTATTTAGTTTTGACTGATGAAATTTTAAATGTCTTGTCATATTTTCTCATATTTATTAGTGTTTTTTCTTAGTCCCATTTTGGCCTATAAATCAGGGGAATAATTTATTTGTATCATTTGGGATAATTGGCTAATTTTAAAAGTAGGGAAAATAACGAAAAACAAAGAAAGAAGGAAAGAAACGACACTGTCGTCAGACTGTGTAAGTACACGTGAGTATTTAACATAAGATTTTCGCCATGACATGAGGTTGAGTTTGGGTATGTTAGAGGTCGTTAAAAAACATGAAAAAACTTTAAATCTGAGCCGTCGTTTAGGACCCTTTACCGTCAGATCATCTCCCTCCTATATCTATCTATCCTTCTTCCATTTCTAGGGTTCTTTCTTTGGACTCCCAACACAAGAAGAGCGGCAGACCTTCTTTCTCCGAGTGCAGTTGCAGCATTCCTCTACTACAACCATGGCTACCCAAATGAGCAAAAAGCGAAAGGTACACCCCGATTTTCTTTCCTTTACTTTCTCAGTAGCGAAATAGCCAAACCTTTACTCTATGCCGTCATTTTTTCACAGTTCGTAGCTGACGGGGTGTTCTTCGCCGAGCTGAACGAGGTATTGACCAGAGAGCTTGCCGAAGATGGCTACTCCGGCGTTGAAGTTAGGGTTACGCCTATGCGGACGGAGATCATCATCAGGGCTACTCGTACTCAGAACGTTCTCGGTATCTAATGAAAACCATTCCTTGTTTATTTAATTTGCGTATTCAATTCTAAGCTAGTAACAACAATTTTGTGCCATTCTGTGCTTGATTGCTACTATTTTGTTTGATTCCGAGAAAATACTGAAAAGGGTTATAAAGAGTTATTGAGATCAGTGTTTATATTTAGTTGGTCCTTTAATCACTGTCATGAAAGATTGAACGCTATATCAGGTGTTTGTGTTTTTCTCTTTCTGAGAGTTTGAGTTCTGGGGTTGTGTAATTTGGTTTTAGTGGTGGTACTATTGAGCTTGTTATGGTGGAGTAGAGTTATCCATTTCACAGCTTTCTGGTTATGGTTTTGGTTAATGGGCTAGGTGAGAAGGGAAGAAGAATTAGGGAATTGACATCTGTTGTTCAGAAACGTTTCAAGTTTCCGGAGAACAGTGTCGAGCTCTATGCCGAGAAAGTCAACAACAGAGGGCTTTGTGCCATCGCTCAGGCAGAGTCTCTGCGTTACAAGCTTCTTGGAGGGCTTGCAGTCCGCAGGTATGCCTGGAAATCTTGGAGAATTTGTTTTCCTCTGCTAGTATTGGTGTAGTGGCAGATTATGTATTTGTAAGATCCGAGTAAATCTGATTATTCTGTTTTTTTTTTTCGAGCATCAACTTTAAACTAATGCATACGTTGCTTAGGAGCCAGTTGCTTCAGACCTAAACTTGTGGTGACTGAAATGTTATTCGTGTATTTTCTGATTAAGAGAATCATTGTCTTTTTCTACCTAACAAAGGCATTTGTTAGCATTTCCAGAAGAAATTATTCTTCCTTTTCAATGGCACCACACTTACTACGAACCATTAATACCTTCATTTTGTTTTTTTTTTTTTCTGTGGGGCTCTAGTTTGTTTTGATGTACTATTTTAGGTTGCATTGGGTGTTGTTGGATGCTTGTAAATGGTAAGCTAAATCACAAGTTGTGTAAATAATTACATAGCTTCATATTGATTTAAAATCTCAACTAGCATTCATTCTACTCTTCCCTTTCCCAACAATAATGGGTTTAGAGGATCCCAACGAATGCTCACATCAAAGATTTGGAGTTTTGTTAGTTTCTTTGAACTGTTTATTAGTTCTAAGAGTTCGGGAACTCCAACATTTCATTAATCTGTCAATCATCCGAAATAAAGTATCTAAAAGTGGTTGCACAACTAAACTTCCCCCCACTCCACAATCTTCTTCCCCCAGCAAATGAGCTACGACATTGGTGTTGCTGTTTACTTTCTTACTTCTTTAGGTCTAGAGGTGGTGTTGTTACTTTGTCTTCATTTCACAAACAGTTCTTATAGAACCCATCGCTAAAATAACCCTAGATCAAACAAGTCGATTTTCAGTAAAACAACCTATTTGTTGTGGTCATTCAACTAAGTGCTTGAAGATTTCTTTTTTGTGTCTATCTCTAACTTAAGGATCGGGCTTAACATCTTTCATACTAAATTATGTTTTCCTTTGAACTTCTTGTTTCAAGGGCTTGCTATGGTGTCCTCAGATTTGTCATGGAGAGTGGGGCAAAAGGATGTGAGGTGCGTTTGCATACAGCTATTTAGTATTTCCTGATTTGTTTTTATTTCCATTGACAGTCTTAAATGAGCCAACAGTTCTATTTTCGTTTAACATGGGAGGGCTTTGTATTTTACAACACGCAGGTTATTGTCAGTGGTAAGCTCAGGGCACAGCGTGCAAAATCCATGAAGTTCATGGATGGATACATGATCTCCTCTGGTCAGCCTGTTAAAGAATATATTGACTCTGCAGTGAGGCATGTGCTTCTTAGACAGGTTAGCTTAAAACTAGATCAAATTTGAAGAAGGCATAGTTCATATCTTAGTTTAACTGAACTCTGGTAAAAATTACTTGCTGGAACTTGATTTATACTATATTACCATCATAACATTGCAGGGTGTTCTGGGCATCAAAGTCAAGATCATGCTTGATTGGGACCCCAAGGGTAAGCAAGGCCCCACAACCCCTCTACCTGATTTGGTCACAATCCACCCACCCAAGGAAGAAGAAGAATTCGACAGGCCTTCTTCATTCGCGGCGACGGAAATACCAGTAGCTGCTGCATAGATTACTTTCTTTACCCCCTTTTAATCTTTAGCTTTGCAGTGTCCGAGTCTAGGAACAAGTTTAAGACGTCTATAGGCGTTTTCTTTATTTCTTTTTTTGAGTCGAGAATATGGATATTTTTATTTAGTATTTGTTTCATTTTGCGTTGAGCTGAACTGGTGACTTTTTGTAGTCGTCTAATACATATTTAGTCCCCCTGTATGTTTCTGATGGATTATAAGCAAAATCAGTATCAGTTTTATCTCCGTGGAGATGGTAAAGGGCTTTTTCTTGTTTTGTTTGTTCTCTATAAAATGCATTGCCACTTGTCCATTTCGACATTGCCCAAAAAATGAGAAATAAAAACATCCTCCAATTCTGGTACCATGCGCAAAATCCATGAAACTAGTCCTGTGTGAACGAACAACAATAAAACTAGGTGAATTTCGGGTTAGCATATAGAGCTGCCTCCTATATGTTAGATAAAACGCCACATAGAAAAGATGATTCTTTTTTGTTATAGGTTGGTGATTAGTTACACATAGGTTTTTTTCCCAACGGCGGATACTAACAAGTCAAGTACTCTGTTTTAGTATTTTTTAAATATTATGAATGCTTTATGTTCATTTGAGTTTATCTAATGAGAATATGATAATGTATAATATATTAAGAGTAAAAAGGTGTGTAAAATAATTGACTAGTTGTCGTCTTCTTTTTTGTTGCCCCTTTGGAATATTTTGTATTTGTTTACTTTGTGAGCTTGGATCTTATTTCTTATCAAACTAAAGCGTTTCACGCATTTTGTGTAACTTTAACAATCAATTTCTTGTATTTATGGGTCATATAGAAGTACTTCAAGCAAACACATCAAGGAGGTATACTTTCTTTATTCATTTTAACTTGTGTTTTCGTAATTAGCTGCTTGTAGAATAACCTGCTTTTCATGTATGCATGAATTTTTAACAGATTGAAGAAGTTCCTAGTGCTAGTCTTGAAGCTCATTTGAAGGAGGTTTTTAATTCTTCTTCGTATTTGGAAGTGCATTTGTACTATTAAATAATAGAAGCTTCTTATTGTCACCTTAGTCTTTTCACACTTATTCTCGAAGTGATGAATCTAAGAACTTGATTGTCACTTGGCCTTGTTAATGAGTTATATACAGAAGTGTAGTTGTATTATAAATGGTTTGCATAATCAAAATCCATGATTTTCTATTTTTATCCCAAGTCCATCATTGTCACACTTTATTGCATTATGTGAATCTTTCACACATCATTGTCACACTTTATTGCATTATGTGAATCTTTCACACATCATTGTCACACTTTATTGCACTATGTGAATCTTTCACTTTAGTTATAGCAGGCTTTTGAGTTAAGTAACAGGGTAATCACGTTCACCTCATTTTAAATTTGTGACGATGAGACTTGATAAATGATTTTACAAACACGACCACTTCAAGAAATCGAGTGGTTGTTGAAATATGTGTGAAATTGTATGTAATAATGTTATATTAAACCATCTTAATCTTTTAAATTGTGATATCGTGCTTAATGAGTTTTAATTTATGTGAAATTTCACTAATCATCGAGAAATTAATCAAAATTTAATATGATTTAAGCATATGACATCACGAATTTGTATTCTAACACGTATTATGATCCATATTTTCAAATTATACTTAGTGGAACTAAATTAGCTTGACTTTTATAGTAATTAATGGAACTTAAACCAATTGCAATATTACGCCCATGTATATATAATAGTATTTTATTGAGTGCTATAGTACATTATTTTATCAAATTATGCTTAGCAGAATAGATTAATGTGAAATTAAGTAAATGCTGTTTTTCTAAATATATTATTTCAAAGTGCTATTTTTAAAATACACTTTTAAAGTGGTCATTTTTGTCATTTTTAACTAAATCTTCTAATTTCAAGGAAAAAATAACAGACCATTTATTAAAGTTAATGTATAAAAATACCACTTCTAAAAGAATTTAGAGAAATGCTATTTTGAATATTTATTTAGGACAATATCACTTATAAAATTACCACATTTAAAAGTTAACTTAGAGAGAAATAGAACTTTTAAAAGTTCGTTCAGAAAATATCGCTTAGTAAAGATACAAAAAAAGTGAAGAGATAGAAAATGATGAAAGATAACCAAAGAAAGAGAAAGTGAAGAGACTAAATATTATACAATATTATATTATAAAACGAATTTAACAAAATATAAATTTGCTTAAAAATTCACTGATTAATACCAAATTAACCAATTATATTATAACTTTATCACGTGATACAACATAATAGTGTTCTGCTAAGTATTTTGATCCATTGAAGTCATCCTTTGTTGTTTGGATTAATATGAATTTTTAGTAATTAATGAAAATTTAACTGAATATAGTCTAAGTTGAATATGTGATACTATACAATAATGTTCTATAAGATACTATAATCTACTACTTAGTCAAATTATACTTCGTGGTTTAATATAAAGTGAAATGTCATCAAGAAATACAAAATAACTAATTTTATTATTAGTTGAGCATATGATAGTATATAATAGTATCATAATAATAATTATATTAATAAACCATTAAATTGTGACATTATATGTAGAAATATTAAGTTTATGTTATATTATGTAAATAAAATACAAAACTCACACATTTAAGTCTTAGGAAAGCATGTGAAGGTATGTAACAATGTTCTACTAAGTACTCTTTGGCAATTTATGCATAGTAATATAAAAATAATGTTAATTCTTGTTAATAGGTTTATCCAAATCTAAACTACACATTAAATTATTTTATCACATTCGTGAACATATATAACTAATTTATCACATAATTTTGTATACAAAATTTTAATCCTACATAAATAATAACACCATAGTGTAATTTAATGTTATTAAATGCGAACTAAATAATTAAAATTTTAGATTGAATAATTCATTGAATTATAAATCAATATGCATGCTATAATACATTATAGATAATAGGTGTTTGTTATATTTGAAATAAGTTTGTTCAATTAAATGAAGTTAGACAAAAATTTTGTAATGTTCCTTTGAAAATATTTCAATATTTCTTTGAAAAATAGAGGAAAACAACAATAAAACTTGCTGAAACTACAACAAATCTGGTTCTTTTGGTGGTCGAAAAAGTGTTCCGAGCTACCACAAAAGAATTTACTAGCAAAATTACCGTCTTAGCCCCTAATTCTATATTTTTTTGATTATTTTGTTTACTTGATTTACAATATTGCCCCCTAAAAGTCACTTTCCCAATTTCAAAAATCAGTTGTGAAAACGTGAGTGATTTATTTATTTTTAATCTTTTTGTGAGGTATAAGTCCCTCAAAAATAGTAGGACGGATAGAATGATTTACCATAGAATTTTATCAAAACATTTTGAAATGTGGCAGATTTGAGTCCAAAGAAAGAATCTGATGATTGGCAGATTTTTGTTTTTTTTTTAATTATTATTTTAACAACGAGTCTAATTTGTATTTATTTTAAAGATTAAATACTTAGAAACCCCGAAGTGGCCGCACTTACCTTGGGCCTGCCGAGGGTGCGGAAAGGTCCAGAGTGTGACCAAACCAAAGGACGCAAGTGCGTCACCTCACTCCGGAAGTATCCGGACTCCAAAACCCTTCTCCTCAATTTAGTTAATAGCAGCTTTCGAGTCCGGAACCGTAAAGAAAAGATAAACAAAGCGTACTAATAAAGCAAAGGCAACTCCTTCTAAAAAAAAAGAAAGGAAAAATTGACTACGTTATACAACTCAGTTCAGTTGCACGCACGCGCGCACACTAATAATCCAATTCCATGGGATTGTTATTCTCATAAAATTCGAAGTTTTGTGCCACAAAAGCTTGCTTCTTTGCCTAATTCAACTGGCTCACTGACTCGGCTTTTCCCCCAGCTCAACTCAGTCGCTGGCGCTCTTCTATTCGAATTCACCCACTCGCATCGATCGAGTTCGAGTCTGAGTCCTCTCTACGCCGCTCCTATGGTGAGCCAAACTCTCTAATTTCGCTTTCCTTGCTTAGTTTTGTAACAATTTTTTTTTTTTTATTTTTTTTGTTGGGACCTTGTGTTCGCACTTGTGCATTGTGCATGTGAATTTCAGCATTTTGAGACTGGGTTTAGCTTTATATACTTTAATACTTGTTTATTATCATGTTAATTTTGTTAATCTTTCTGTGCAATTTGTTATTTTTGAGAAAATTCAAGCGTTGTGATATTATCTTTCTTTTCTTGCTCCCTTTGCCCAAATATGGGGGGGGGGGGGGAATTCCCCCCTAATTTTGTGCATTCTTTAATTGAGTTTTTAGCATATGGGTTCAAGAATCACTTATTTAATATTGTTTTAGTTTATGTAAGACAATTGTTATGCATTTGTATATTTTAGGAGCTTGTGTTTTATACGTTTTATCAAATTTTTGTTTTTTATTTTTGGTTTATGGGGTTACAGTTGGTGTATTTGAGTTGCATGTGGTGGATTTATCATGGAAACAGAGGTTGGAGTTGAGAAGAATGATGAAGGGAAGTGTGAGGAGAGTGGGTGTGAAAAGAGTAGCCCTTCTTCGTCTTCACCAAAGTATATCGCCGATCCAGTCGTATACAAGCTCGTTCGGGTACATTGCCCTTAATATTTTGTATCTTGTTGATTTCTTATGTTATGTACTGTTGTTGCTTTTCCTGTTCCTGTCTAGTCTCTTGAGAGGGCACAGCAATGTCGAAACATCAGAAACTTGAGCTCTTTTCCAATGCAGAGCAGGTTTCAGATGAGTAATGGAAGTGTCGACACAATATGGAGTTAAATAATTTCATGAAACAAAGCTTTTGATTATTGTGTTAAACGGTTTTATTTTGTTTGATTTTGGTGGCCTTGTGCATTGTATCTGACTAAAAATGCGGCTATTATTTGATAAATGCAACGTTTTTTTTAATATATGGTGTTATAGTCTGGTACATTATCTGGGCTGGGATGCGAATTGTTGTAATGGGATATTTTTGAACTAATATTAAGTATACTATGTTTTATTGGGTACGGAAGCATTATGAGGTGTTTTTATGCTATTTTGTTATCTTTAATATTCTGTGATGGTTTATGTGATGTCCAGGTTGAAGGTGATGGGAGATTTGTGCCTGCAACAGATGATGAAGTAATGGAGGTTGATGATTTTCTTGTAGACGACAGGACTGAAATGCATGGTGTTGCAGACGGTGGGACGACTGCAGAGTGCATGTCCAAGGACGAAGGGTCTGCCATTGTGAAGCTTCAGTTGGAAAGCTCAGAAGGTATCTGTGGTACTATATTACTACTGAGTCATTTCTAACTTTAACAGTACGGAAATAATATAAGTTCTACAAAAATCTATTTAGTTTTAAGGCAAGTGAAGACTTATTTATCTAATCAATGGATAGTTCTAGCTTTTATTTTGCCTTTTTACATTTTTTTTCCTTCCCACCTTGTTGGGGGGGGGGGGGGGGGGGGGGTTAGGGGGGTCTTTTTGAAACTTTTGTTTTCCTTTGGATGTCTTATAGCTCAATTTGTTCAGTCATAATAAGGCCAAACCTGACTTGGATCATTTTCTTTTCTTTTCCTAGGATTTTTGAGGTAGTTCTTAAGATTCAGACTTTGTCAAACTCTTATTTATACTCTCTCTCTCTCTCTCTCTCTCTCTTCCACTTTAGAGAATTATAAGCATAATGAAATAGAATGCTGATATGAAAAGTGGACATACTGTAAGATTGTTTATCATTTGAGCACTTGTGTTTCTGCCATTTTAATTTGTATTTAAAAAAAAAATCCACGATGATGTTCACAACTAAGCAATGAATATATGGCAGGTTTGTCCCGTTCTGGTAATGCCGAAGCTGATGCAGAAAAATTGACTTCAGACCTTGAGGTGCTTCTAGTATTTTTAAGTTTAAACATGCATTTTGAAGAAATTAGAGAGAAAACTCTCTTCTTTTACTTACATTCACAACACAAAATACAACTTGATTTTATAGAGACTTCAAAGAAAGACAACCTCTACAAACAGACCAAAAATCAGTCCCTGAAAAACAGGGATTCCAAGCCTAAAAATAGGAAAAGTAAAATAAAACACAAACCCTGAAACAAGGAACAAAAAATTGGTTGCTGAAAACAAACTAGCCAAAACATCCATAAGACGAGAAGGAAAAATAAATGAAGGAAATTAGAAAAGTAGGAAAAAACAATTCTAAAATTTCACTCCCCCTCAAGCTAGGAGTCAGTTATTCCTATCTTGGAGATTAAAACTTCGAACTTTTCTCTTGACAGCAACTTAGTTAGAACATCAGCAACTTGTGAGTTGGTGGAGGTGTAAACAAGTTTAAGTATTCCTTCTTTGACCTTTTCCTTAATGAAATGTTGATTAAGTACAAAATGCTTAGTACGATCATGATGCACAGGATTTTTTGCAATGCTGATTGCTGTTAAATTGTCGCACAACACCTTCATAGAGCTTGTAACTGTAATTCCAAGTTCCTTTAGTAACCTTTTCAGCCACATTCCTTCACATATGCTCAAGGCTAGAGCACGGTATTTAGCTTCTGCACTGTTTCTAGCAACCGCAAATTGCTTCTTACTCCTTCAATTTACTGAGTTCCCCCAAACATAAGTGTAATATCCTGTAGTGGATCTCGTGTCGGTAACGGACCCTGCTCAGTCAGTATCAGAATGTATTTCAATTTCGCTACTGTTTCCCTTTTTGAAAAACAAGCCGTTTCCTGGGGTCATCTTCAAGTACCTGAGAATTCTACAAATTGCTTCAAGGTGTTCCTCGTTAGGGTTGTTCATAAATTGACTAACAACACTAACTGGGAATCCGATGTCATATCGAGTATAAGCTAAAGATGAGTTTACCTACCAGACGCTGGTATCTGCTCTTATTAACAGGGGCACAGTCATTCCTTAATCCAAGTTTGCAGTTGGACTCCATAAGAGTAGTAGCAGGTTTGCAGTCTAACGTTCCTGTCTCCTTAAGTAAATCGAGGATATATTTGCACTGAGAAATTGAGATGCTTTTCTTGCATTGAGCTACCTCTATCCCTAGGAAATATTTTAGGTTTCCTAGATCTTTTACTTCAAATTCCTTTTGCAAGTACATTTTTTAGTCTGCTCATTTCTTCCAAGTGGTCCCCAGTTAAAATGAAGCCGTCCACATGCACTATAAGAATAGCAATTTTTTCTTGTGAACATCTAGAGAATAAAGTATGATCGGCCTGTCCCTGAGTGTAATCATGTTCTTTGACGACCTTTGTAAACTTTCTGAATCATGCCCTTGGAGATTGTTTGAGACCATAAAGTGATTTTCTCAACCTACATACTTTGTTAGAATTGCTTGACATCTCAAATCAAGGGAGAATCTCTGTATAAACCTCTTCTTGCACATCACTATTGAGAAATACATTTTTCACATCAAGTTGATGAAGAGGTCAATCACAATTTGTTGCCAATGAGAGTAGAACCCTGACAGTATTTAATTTTGCTACTGGAGCAAATGTCTTCTGGTAATCTAGGCCATAGGTCTGTGTAAAGCCTTTGGCTACCAAGCTTGCCTTGTAACGATCAACTGTTCCATTGGACTTGTATTTGACATTAAAGATCTACTTGCGCCTTACTGGCAATTTTCCTTGAGGAAGATTAGAGATTTCTCAAGTTCCATTTTTCTTCAATACATGAATTTCCTCTCCAATTGCTGCCTTCTACTCTGGTCTTTTGAGGGTCTCATAGATATCCTTAGGGGTGTCTGCAATAGTCATATTTGTAGCGAAAATACGAAATCTTGGTGAGAGACCATCATATGAGATAAATTGGGCAATAGAGTGTTGTGTGCAAGACCTTACACCGTTCCTTAGAGCAATGGGAATATCAAGATCATTATCTGTGCTGTACAAAGGAGAAGACTCAAGAGTTGTATTACCTGGACTTTGTGGAGCCGAGTTGGATCCTTGGTTCTGTTTAAACAATGTACGAGGCTCAATCTCTACTTGAGGTTTCTTCTTTCTTGAGTACACACGTAGCTTTGAATTTGTAGGTAGTGTGTGGTGTTAGCCATGTGGAGGAGTTTTGGAGCGGTTTCATTTGTGTCAGGTTCATTACTTTCGAGTGTGATGGTTTCAATTGTGTCAGGTTCATTGCTTTCGGGTATGATGTCCAAATTATGTTCATTGGGGATATTGCTTTCCTTGGGTGGTTGAGGTGTTGAGAAGTCTGGTTCTTGCCAAAATTTGCATTCTTGAATTTCTGGTTTCTCCTCCTGAATGTGAATTTTTGGAAAAATGATTCTGTTTCAAAAAATGTTATATCCATTATGGTGTAAAATTTGCGAGTGATGTTTGAGTAATATTTGTAACCTTTTTGACTGGGAGAGCAACTAAGGAATATGCATTTAATAGCCTTAGGATCTAATTTACTCCGATGTTGAGTGATCATGTACAAACACAGTATAATCAAAGATTTTTGGAGATAGGGTGTTGATGATTCTAGTGTTGGGATAACATGAGAGCAGCGTTTGGCAAAGAGTTTTGAACTTAAGGACTCGTGAAGGCATTCGGTTTATTAGATAGGTTGTAGTTAAGATTGCTTCCTCCCAAAAATTTTAAAGCACATTCATTGAAAACATAAGGGATCGAGCAACCTCAGTTAAATGCCTATTTTTCCTTTCTACAAATCCATTTTGTTGAGGAGTATCAGAACATGAACTTTGTTGGATTATACCATTGTTCTCAAAAAAATTCCCAAGTATGATGTTAAAATACTCTCTAGCATTGTTTGATCTAAACACTTCGATTTTTGTTTGAAACTGTGTAAGTATTATGGCATGGAAATTTTGAAAAATGGCTTTTGCTTCCGACTTTTCTTTCATTAGATAAACCCAAGTTACCTTAGTATGATCATCAATAAATGACACAAACTATCTACTTCCTGAGATATTATTGACTCTAGAAAGTCCTCAGATGTCACTGTGAATGATATAAAATGGTTGAGATGGTTTATAAGTGTAAATAGGATAATTGGACCTAGTATACTTGGACAATTGACAAATTTTAAATTGCAAGAACTTAGGATTAATATTATCAAATAAATGCGGAAACATCTTTTTCAAGTACAAAAAATTAGGGTGACCTAATCTGTAATGCCAAAACAAAATTGTACCCTCTTTATTAGAAGAAAGAAAAACAGGAAATGATACACCCCTTGCATTGTGAGCTTGTTTATCAAGATTTCGTGAATCCTCTAAAAGATAGGATTCCATACATTGTTTAGCATTATCAATCATCCTCCTCGATTCTAAGTCCTGAAATTCACAATGCGTAGTGAAGAAATTAGTAACACATATCAAATCCCTTGTAAGTTACTTACAGACAATAAGTTACAATCCAAATTTGAAATCAAGTGAACTAATTTTAAAATTAGGGCTTTGGATAAAACTACCGAGTCTGTTCCTACCACTTTGGTTAAGGAATCATCCACAGTCTTTACCATAAAATTTTTAGAGCAAGGTGTAAAAGTATAAAAAAGAGATGGGTTAAACGTCATGTGGTCTAATGCTCCTGAGTCAACTATCTAAGAGATATTTTTCTCCGACTGAGTTCTTAAGGTAGCGGAAAAATTACCTCGTTGTGCAACTGCACCAGCACTCACATTGATTGCCGCTAGAACTGGTTGAGATGTAGTTGGTTGGGAGTGATTGAGGGTTTGGTTGAACATTTTTTGAAGAATTTCCAATTGTTCCCTGTTGAATGGACTGATTTCTGCAACTGATTGTTCTTGTCCAATAGCAGTATAGGCACGGCTTTCCCGTGGTTTCTAATCAAGTGGTTTTCCGTGAAGATTTCAATAGGTTTGTTCGGTGTGACCTAATTTTTTGCAATGCTCACACCAGGGCCTTACTCCTTTTCGGACACGGTTATCAATTGAGAAGCTAATATTTCGAGTCACGAAGGTAGAACTCTCGTTTGGGTTGGGCATCAATGGATTTTGTGGTCCAAGCATAACTTTCTTCCTGCTTGCTTTTCTTCTTACTTCTGAAAAAACTTCTTGAATTGATGGCAAAGGCTTGATTGCCATTATTCTTCCTCTTACCTCTTCTATATTTCTGTTCAGCCCTAATAGGAACTTGAATATTCTACCATTTTCAACAATCTTTTTATATTTAGCATTACATTCTGGGCATCCCACTTTAGAGCCTTCAAATAAATCAAATTGTTTCCAATATCTATTCAAGGTATTGAAGTATTGAGTGATAGTAAACCTACCTTGCCGAAGATCATGAATCAACCCTTTTATTCCAAAGAGTTCCGATGTATTTTCCTTATCGGACTAAGAGATTCTAGCTGCATCCAAAATTTCCTTGGCTGTTGCATAGTACATGAAATTTTCCCAAACATCGTTAGTCATGGAATTAGTTAACCATGACATAATCATATTGTTTTCAGATTTCCAAACCTTGCATGTCGGATCTTCTCTTGGTGGCGTTGCAGCAATACCCGTGAGGTAATCATCTTTGTCCTTGCTGTATATGAACATCGTCACAGACAGGGGCCATTGAAGATAGTTCTGGTCGTTGAGTTTGTGACCAGTATTAGGCAAGACAACACTTTAAGAACTACTAGGCAGAGGTGGATTTGCACCCTGACTTCTGGAGGTTACCTCAGAACCTGAATCTGAGGCTGTTTTGTATTTTTTTAAAGGATTTGGTTCAGATTTCTAACTCTGATACGATGAAGAAATTAGAGAGAAAACCCTCTTCTTTTACTTATATTCACAACACAGAATACAATCAGGTTTTATAGAGACTTCAAGGAAAGACAACCTTTACAAACATGCCAAAAAATTTCCCTGAAAAACAGGGATTCCAAGCCTAAGAACAGGAAAAGTAATATAAAACACAAACCTTGAAACAGGAAACAAAAAACTGGTTGCTGAAAACAAACCAGCCCAAACACCCATAAGACAAGGAGGAAAAATAAGTGAAGGAAATCAGAAAAGCAGGAAAAAATAATTCTAAAATTCCACACATTTTATTTGTGTTTCATTATGAGCTCTTGTAGAAGTTTCGAATTGAAAAGCACTTCAAACTATACTGAATTCTAGGTGTTTCATGTGGTGAAGAATAGTACTGTTCAGAATTTATGACAAGTTTTAAAATCCTTGAGGTTTAGTGTTTTATCCTGCTTGGATTGTTGTCGCTTTCAGTGTATCAATACATGACATAGTTAGGAACTGGACCCCTTTACTTGGTCTTATGATGTAAAGGATTTCAAGAGTTTTACTTTCTCTGATGTAGTTAGGAACTGGACCCCTTTATTGTAGTCGGTTCCTTTCTGTGGCATACTTATCCACTTCCTTAGTATTAAGCTTTTGGTTAATACAATTTGAGTTTCTTATCAAAAAAAAAAAACATTAATTTAGTGTATAATTAAGTAAGAAAGAAATTAGTTTTCCTGAATTAAAAAAGTAGGAAAAGATTAGCTCTATAATCTGATGATGGATGTAATTCGTACCCCCTTGAAACTGGTTGTACAAAATACCCCTTGTAAGATGGTATTATCTTATTTGTGGTGTCTGTTTTTTTCTACTTAGGAGTTTTTCTCTTCCTCTTGTGCTGCATTTAGTTCCCTGCTTCTGCCGATGATGTCTTTTTGTCTGCAAGCATGTCTGCAAATATATGTAAAGTTTCAGCTTGTCTAGTTATTAACATTCTTGGCTCCTTCCTGACCAAAATAACTCTCATGTAGTACATTAAAGAGATGTTGCAAAAGGTCAAAAAGAAAAGAGGCTCGGCATAGCCTGTTGATCTCCTGATGATTTTTCTGCCTTTATGAATTTAGACAGCAAGTTTTTATAAGCGTGATAAATTGCTTACTATTGATGAGAAGCACCAATCTGAAATTTGCATGCAGGAAATTGTGCCTTCATCAGCACCTATAGTAGGTGGTAACTGCAAGAGTTTATCTGGGAGTGTTGGGAAGTTCTCTAAGCTTTCAGATGGACAACCCGAAACTGGGTCATCAACTTCTGCTGTCTGCAATAATGGAAAGCCTGATTTTTCAAAGTTGAAGGGGGAAATATGCTTGGACAACATGTCAATTAGAGAACTTCATGAATTGTTTAAAGCAACTTTTGGGCGTGAAACTACTGTCAAAGACAAAATGTGGCTTAAGAGAAGGATTGCAATGGGGTTGACTAATTCTTGTGATGTTACCGCCACAACTTTCACAATCAAAGACAATAAATTGGTTGATAAGGTAAAGGAAGAAAGCTGTAAGAATGAAAATGATACATTTGCTGAGGGGTCCGCTGCTGAAGCAATGAATGTCAGCTCCAAGAATTCACCAACCAACTGTGATAGCCAAATGGAAGATCATGAAATTGTTTCAGGCAAAAGATTCAGTGATAGCGTAGGATTTGATTTTGGCATTGAGGATCTTAACGCAGAACAAAGAGCTGCCAAAAGAGTTCGGAAGCCGACAAGGAGATATATTGAAGAACTTTCTGAAGCTGAATCTAGAGATTGTAGCCCGAAAGTGCATAGCTCGGCCAAAAATATTGGATTGGGATGGACATCTCCAAAATCTTGTCCCAGGCCTGTTAAAAATGTCTCTTTTAATGAGAGAATTGTGTTGACACGCTTGGACTCTCTTGGTGGATCTGGGGTTCAGATTCCATGTGTTTCTCGGGTTCGAAGAAGCCGCCCAAGGAAAAATATAAAGGCTCTGATGGTAGGTAAAATACCATGTGTCTTAGTTATATGATCATTGCTTTTTTATATTTGAAAATTTTGGGTTCTGCTAGTTTCATATCTAGTATGGGGTTACAAAATCTCTGAGCATACCGTGTTTTATTACATTACAATTGTAGAATATGTTGTAGAATATGAGAGAGACTTGATGGCAATTTTGGGATTTCTTTGGAACAAAATTTACTAGTGCTGTGAAACTTAGCCAATATTCTGAACTTCTGATTTTGAAATATAGGCGATTAAGCATGTGATTTTGTTTACTGCTTAAAGTGCGTCTTTCTGCTCCACTGAACTTGACACTTGTATCTATAGAAATTTTTTTGGTTCATTCAAGATTCTGTTGAGATTAGAATAGGCTGCCATGTGTAAATTTAGCATTGGCTTTTCCTAATTTATCATGAAAAATGAGTAGTGCTAGATATTGTTTTCCTGACAAAAAAACTGGAGTGATATTGAAGTGCAATTTGTAGAGATTCCATCCAAGTAGTGTGGGCATGGAAGCTGAAGTGGTGAAGAAGGCTCTTGCAGTTCCTAGTTCTCAGCCAGATAGTGAATTGACGGATAAAGTCTCGGAGTTCAGATCTCCTTCTGAACAGAGTGAGCCACTGGTGAGACCAGCTTAGCATATATGTGTGATTATATATTAATATGTCAGACTATTTGTCAGTTTTATCTGGTTATTCTTAGTCTCTTTTTGGCATGAGGGTGAAGTGAACCCTGATGTTCTTTTTGTCGTAACAGGAAGGGCTATGTTTCCTGCAAAAGAAGAAAAAGAAAGCCTATCTTAAACACCATAGTCCATACCTTCTCCCGCTTCTCTCTTTCCATTTAGTTTAACTGCATTCCAACATATTGATTTTCTGTAGTTATGGTTGCTTAGTGGCTTAGTGCTGAAACTATATTTGACTTCTGGGATTCATAATACATCCATCCTGCCAGTGTATGGTGGGTTGGACATAACATCAAGTTTTGTAGTATGATTTGCCTCTTCTGGTTTCTTGGTCTTCCTAACATTACTGATATGTGCATCATCTATCTTGCGTTGATAAATTGATTGAATACATACTTTTGTGGTGATGGTTTTGTCTCCTGTGTAGCTCACCTCTGAGGCAGAGAATGATAAGCAATGTGCAGCCATGGGTACAGTTCAACTGGGAAAGAATCTGGATCCAAAACCGACAGAGTCATATGAAGACACTTCAGATGATAATATAGCAACTGTTACTACTGCAAAAGGTGGGATGAGAAGGAAACATCATAGAGCTTGGACTCTTGTTGAGGTTATGAAATTAGTAGATGGTGTATCCAAATGTGGCGCTGGGAGGTGGTCTGAGATCAAAAGACTTGCTTTTGCATCCTATTCCTACCGCACATCTGTTGATCTTAAGGTACAGGTTGTCAACAGTTGTGTTGCTATTATGATAACAATTTAAGAACATTGATGAATTCCCTCGAAATTTAAAAAAAAAAAAAAGAGACGGTGATATGTTCATATGGTATTGACGTTCTGAGGCTGAAATAGGAATTTTTTTTTTATAGGACAAGTGGAGGAACCTGTTGAAAGCTAGCATCACACAGACACCTCCAGACGAGGGAGTAAGTATTTGTTACTGTTTAGTTTTTCTTCTTTTCTTCTAACTTAAGTGGGCTATCAATGTGTGAAGCGTTTTACATGTCGGCACATGGGTGCTCTATTTTGAACTCATTGCTTAGCATCTACGAACTAGATTTTCCAACATGGTATTTTCTTCTGTGCATTTCCATATCTTCTAGTTTCTTGAAAGCTGAAACCTATCGTCACAAATTTTCCCTTTAGTTACCACTGCATCCATCAGCAACCACTACTTATTGTCAGGTAGAATGCGCATGGGAATCAACTATGCCCACTGCCATTTCAACTTGGTGGGCCTATTTCCAGGATTCTTCATAGTAGGCATTTGCGATGTTGAAAATAGAACATATTTTGCCCTTTCCCAGCTTTCAAATAATTTAGCTTTGCTTTGTAATTAATTTGGCTGGTTGTTTAGCTGTAATTTTTTCTTTTCGATGATCGACTATGTAGATGAATTCCCGGAAACATGCCGCGGTTCCGATCCCAGCTCCAATACTGCTACGAGTGAGGCAGCTTGCTGAGATGCACTCTCAGGTTCCTCCAAATCTTGGCTCAAACAGTTTGGCCGGAGTAGGTGGGAGAAGTACGCATGAAACACGATCGGGGTACTTGTAACATTGTAAATAATTGACATTCTAACTGTCTAGCCTAAATAGGAAATAAAGATGTCAGATTGTAACCGCTGATGATAAAAATATGTTAATGCTTTGTATGGTTTATGATACATTTTCTTTAAGTTTTTGTTTTCCACATTTTTCCTCATCCGAATCGAGTAGTTCTTTATTTGGTAATGATTTGGCGCTCGCTTTCGACTGAAGAGTAAACTAGAAAACCATACGAGTGTACGGTTAACGACTATGAACCGGTTAACATTCTAAAATTGAAAACATTTGTTTCTTGATTTAACGACGTTAGTTGACCGGAGAGGACATGCGAAGTCTTCATTTTGAAACAATATTTCATTCATTTAAACAGAGGTAAATAACGCAATGGAACGGCAGACTCGTTTTTAATCCCCTTAGACTTGTCATCTTGTACTGAAGCACTCAACTGAGAAACCGAACTGGGAATAATACGTGACATAATACGTGGCAATAATATGATAAGTAATACCTGTTTCATGTCGAATGATCTTATCATTTATTGCCTAAAAGGCAGTTTTTGGAAGCTAAGTATTTGATAAAAAATTTCAGAAGTGATTAGCACAAACCATTTTTTTCAGAGCTGTTTCGAGAAGTTTTAAAAATTATGGGCCCGTTTGGTATAGAATTTAAAAACAATATTTTCAAAAAATTAGATCCTATCCAAAAACAAGAGCTGTACTCAAAATTTTGAAAATCTGCAAATTTGTTTGGTACAAGCATTTTCGAATAGTTTTCAAATCGAAAATGACGAATTTGTGTTTGGTTGAGAATTTTTAAAAACAGATTCTATTTTTCCTACATTTAATTATTTTAATTAAAAATAAAGATTTAAGTGATACAAGATTATTACTCGAAAGAAAAGCAATAATGAAATTATTTACATATGCTCTAACCTATATACACATATACACACATTTTATTCATAAATTTATTAATATCATTATAAAACAAAATAAAATACTATAATGCCTTCATTGATACTATCTTAAATTAAAGGAAAGGAATACAAAATGTCTTAGTATTAAGCTAACCACAACAAAGATGATAAAACTAGAATAATATTTCACATCAAGTCACAAACAACTATGAACATTTGTAGTATAAAAAACTACATATCACTCCACCAAACTTTCTAGCCACATATGCCTCCTCTCATCAGTCACCGTAATAAACATTTGTCTCCATTCAGAAACCAGAAATTTTTCCATTGCCTTCAGAAAACAAGCTCTACCAATATCAGGCATGGACTGCAATGTTTGCATACATTCTGAAACAGAATAAGGATCAGATTTTGATGATGCTTCCTCTTCAATTTTTCGACGGCGCTCAGCACGTGCCAAAGAACTTTCTGCCTTAGCATTCAAACTTTTGGATAAACTATATAACAGGACAACGACAAGTACCACTGGCACTCACAATTAGTAACCCCTGACTCAACATCCAAAGATTCATCATACGCACTATCCCACTCAATATGTGCCCCAGTCTTAACAAATTCTGTCTCTAAGTGTCGCTCTTCTTGAGAGTCAGGAGGGCCATGACTGGAGTAATAGTGTAGTTGTCCTGTTGCAGTTGTATTGTTAAAGATAACTCCAAGTTCCTCAAAATGGTCTAATCCTTTTTTTCGGAATCTCTTTGCAGCAGAATTTTTCTGAAATAAAAAGTAAAAGATCATTAGAACTGCTATTTAATTTTTAATTATAGGAGACATAAGTCAGTAAAAATGATAAGTGGATAATGTGCATACCTTCAAGTAAGCCTCCCAAACCTCCTCAGAGGCAAGCACTGTTTTTGTGGTAGGATCCCACCCCATACCTGCTTGGCTTAACAATTCTGAAAACTCACGGCGATTTTTCTCAATCGATTATACTTGGATTTCAACTTTGGTACAATATATCTCATGCCACATCTAGAAAAGATGGCATTATCTATTGCATTCCATGTTTTCTTATCTAGAGTGGATGTTTGAAGGCCTTTCTTTGCTTCCTCACGCAGCAAGTCAATAAAATAGCTCTCTACCTTAGATGGCCATTGTGCCACATTGTCATACTCGTCAAGTTTAGGTGCCATAGTAATTGTGTTTGCTAAAATCAAGGAACTAACTATATTATTATGTAGTTATAACTAAAGAATGAAACAGTAAAACAAGTCAAGGCAACTCCTCTCTAGTCCATTGGCCACTTAACAAGAGCCAATCGGTCTAACATTGAACTACAAGCAATTCCATGAAAAGTTTTATCCGAGCAAAAGTTTTATCTAGTGTTTAATACTCATGTAATTATAATTATAAACCCCACCCATCATATAACCATCCCCAATTAAGCACAAAAGCAAAGCTCAGCTACAGTTCTTGTGGTTTAAGGGGAAGAGAACAACAGAGCAGTAGTTTGTTCTTTTCCTATTCAACCACAAAAAAAAAAAGAGAGTAATGAGTTTTTCATCTTACACAAAAAGAAGAATAAACTGATCTCTCTCTATCCCTCTATTTTCTTAGCAACCAAACAGGTTAAAAGGAGTTCAAAACACAACCCAATACAATAATCCAACTATACATAGAAATATCACTCTACTCAAAATTCCTCATCAGCAAAGTCATTTTTACTTGGATAAGAGTAATAAGACACTCAAAAATTGTCTACGAGGGAGAACCCTAATCAATTGTCCAAATCAGATGCGAATGAAATTGTTTGAATTTAAACCTTAGAAATTGTTCGAACTTTTTTTTGGGTAAAAGAATAAAACTGATGCAGATGCAAGAGAAGAGAAAAGGAGAAGGAAATTTCGAGTCTACCTGCTATAGATTGAGTGGAGCTCGTCAATTACCAGAGCTCGTCGATGGCAGGAAAGGAATCTGATAAGTCGAGCTTCAAGCTTCGTCAATGGTAAAGGAGGAATCTCATTGAGTCAGCTTCAAGCTTCATCCATGGCTGGAGCTCGTCAATGGTTAGAGGAGCTGATTGGGTCAAGCATTGTCAATGGTTGCGCAGAGGAGGAAAGAGCACGGGTCTGAGCTTCGAGTAATATCCCAAAAACGATAAAAAAAAAAAATCGTTTTCTCAATTTTAGCCTATTTTTTGAGTTGGGCTCGGAAACAGTTTTGAAACACAAGCCCACCAAACAAGTATTTAATGGACTCCGTGTTTTCAAAGTTTTTGGGTTTAAAAAAGTGGATCCGAATTTGATACCAAACGGGCCCTATGCTTCTTGATTATGTTTTTCAGCATAATCCAAACTGAGAATCTCCTTGAACAACTTAACGATAAGAAACTAGTCTGTAATCGTGTTTATTCTTCGATAATATTTTGGAATATAATTAAGTAGCATGGAAACGGTATAGAATGTTATCTAGAGAAATATGGTGAATTAAATCCTATTGGTAGTATATATGTTTCTAGCCTTCATGCTCTGCCGTATTACTGTTTGATTCTAATTCGATTATTGTTGTCTTAGATTAAAAAATGAGAGACAATTTTGTGCATTTCTTAATTACCAGAAAGAAAATACGTAATAATTTAATTTAATTTACGTTCATTTCTTAACCTCCCTAAAGTACATAATAATTTTATTTTTATCATATATACAAAAATATATTTTTGCTTTGTTAGTCATCGGTGGATCACTCCGAATGGGCCTGAACCTGAAATTTAGACTCTGCTTGCCTATATTTCACCATTACCAATGTGAAAAAGAGTTATACACGTATACCGAAAGAAGTGGGTACTGACTACTGATAGTGATTGTTACTATGTTATCATTAATATATGTATGGATACGATGAAGTGGATTGGTACAACTGATAAGAACATTCGTTATTTGATATCTCGATTTTCGAGTCACATCAGAGATACATATGAAAATTTATTATCCTTAAGAGATTGAGATTGAGTAGTAATGAGTATTTTTATTTAATTTATAATAAGTATATGTCATTTGTTAAACCTTATGTTTTTTAAAAATGTATATTTACGGGTATTTGTCAAAATGAAAAACAAATCGGTATCTACGTAAATATGCTTTAAAAAGGGCATTTATGTATTTCCCATCTATGGATCGGAATCAGGCTGGGCTCCGGTCTCCGCTCCATGACTATGGGCCCAGCCCATAAATTTAGAGTCCAGATACCCACCTTTTTTTTCTTGCTCGGGAGTCCAGATACTTGCTTAGACGACTCCACATTCTATCTCCACTGAGCCCTAAAACTCCCTGTCTCAGCTTCCAGCTCCAGGGGAGCCATCATCGGTTCGGCACGGCAACTCAACCGAGTCTTGGTGAGTCACCCACAACTCCAATTTCAGTTTCATCAACTCCATTTTCCGTATCATATTTCCAATCGTTTGTTTGGTTCCCGAGAAAATTCTAGCGTTTTTTGTACTATACAGACAGAAATTCTAACGATTTATTTATTTATTTATTTTCAGTTCCTTCGATTACAGCACTGAGAATAAAGAAAAATGGGTATCATCGAAAAGATCAAAGAA
>JXTB01000300.1:125326-167334 GCA_002914805.1 Parasponia andersonii
AAGCAACAGGTCTATTTTTAGCTTCTCTCTTATTTTATTTTTTTTAAATTGAAGTCGATTTTTTTTTTGTTCTTTACAGTAATCAACTTTATGGATTGAATCAATATATAATTTGTATCTTTGATAATGAAAAAAAATGCAGAGTATCATCTTGGTCAGCTTAAGGCAAAGATTGCAAAGCTGAGGACTCAATTACTGGAGCCTCCAAAGGTATGCAACTCCTCCACTGTTATGAATTTTTTATTCATGGTGGTTACACCCTGAAATGTCTTATGTATGGAATGTATAAAGCTTTTATGTTGGTGCGTGCTTGTGCCCACTTTTTGCTTATTTCGGTGTATCGTTTATGAACTTTGTTAAGTAGCTTTTAAAATTTTTTTTTTTTGAATTCTTGATGATGTATCGTCCAACTCGGCGAGTGAAATTCTAAATTGAAGTGTATGTTGATTCGTTATTTGTTATATGAATCTATGACTCAGGGTTCGAGTGGAGGAGGAGAGGGTTTCGAAGTTACAAAATTTGGCCATGGACGTGTTGCACTAATAGGTTTTCCTAGGTTTGCTATCTGATGACTTGGACCTGTTTGTGTATATCTTGTGTGCTGTAAAATAAGTTTTTCGCCGTTGTTTTTTTTGACCCATGTAGCTTAATTATTTATTTTCTTTCATACGGCATATATTTACTAGAATTTTTCCACTTTGAATTCATATGGGTGTTTGTGAGAGAATCCAATTTCTTACTATATTTAATTTGTTGGTTTGTAGTGTGGGGAAGTCCACACTTTTGACAATGTTGACGGGTACTCAATCAGAAGCTGCATCTTATGAGTTCACAACGCTTACCTGCATTCCTGGTATTATACACTACAACGATACAAAAATTCAGCTGCTTGATCTTCCCGGAATCATTGAAGGTGCTTCTGAAGGCAAGGGCCGTGGAAGGCAGGTAAAGTTGGGCTTTCAGAAAGTTTCATCTTATCTTTATTTTTATTAAGAGTAATACTTATTACTCTTATTAGTGGAAATAAATTTAGACTTAACCTAGGTCATTCGTTGGCAATTATTATGCTTAATACTGCAAGTGTCTAGGTAATTTACTAATAATATGTGCCACTGTGTTGCTGTCAGGTTATTGCTGTTGCCAAGTCTTCTGACATTGTTCTGATGGTTCTTGATGCCTCAAAAGTAAGTATCCATTTTGTATCTATAGTTTTCCCTCCACCAACATCCTCCTCAGCCCAGCCCACCTAATATAAGAGCAACTGATTTAAGTTATGAAGTCTTGTTGGTTGGGCCGCCTACTTTATCTTTTTTGGTTTCTGCATCATTTGTTTTAGTCCAACAATCTTGTTATACGATAAATTTTTTTTTTTTTACATTACATCAGAGTGAGGGTCATCGGCAAATATTGACTAAGGAGCTGGAAGCTGTGGGTTTGCGTCTAAACAAAAGACCACCTCAAGTAAGTTTACATCTTTATGCAACTTCCAAAACATGTTAATTGGATTTCTTTCTGTGTTGTTGGTTCTCTTAGTTTCTACTTTTGATTTTGTATCAATATTTCTATGGGAATCTTAACTGCGTTTTCAACATTGTTTCTTGGTAGATATACTTCAAAAAGAAAAAAACTGGGGGCATTTCATTCAACAGCACTCTCCCTTTAACTCATGTGGATGAGAAGCTTTGTTATCAAATCTTACATGAATACAAAATTCACAACGCAGAGGTTTGGCACTCAGAGACCTTATTGATTGAACCAGCTGATACTTTGTGCTTCAAGTGTATTATACCTCTGTATAGGCACATACTTCTGTTATGCATCTGTGCTATGGGAGTCAAGTACATTTGATAATGGATTCTTTGTAGGTGCTATTTCGTGAGGATGCAACAGTGGATGATCTTATTGATGTCATTGAAGGAAACCGTAAATACATGAAATGTGTGTATGTATACAACAAGATAGATGTTATTGGTATCGATGATGTGGACAAATTGGCAAGACAACCAAGTTCTGTTGTTATAAGCTGCAATCTGAAGGCAAGTTCAATGCTTTCATTTTTTACTAGCGAATGATGGAGGACGTTGTTTTTTTAACACTAATATTGAGCTCTGATCTTAAATTTAATTTCTGTGTTGATTAAACAGCTGAATTTAGATAGACTGCTCGCAAAGATGTGGGAAGAAATGGGGCTTGTTAGAGTTTATACGAAGCCACAGGGGCAGCAACCTGATTTTTCTGACCCTGTAGTTCTATCTAATGTATGTTTGATATTATTCAGACTATCTATTTAAAGCTTCAAATTTATTGTGCTCTCTCAATGATTTCTTTCCTCTTGGTTTGTCTTATAGGACAGGGGTGGCTGCACAGTTGAAGACTTCTGTAACCACATACACAGGAGTTTGGTCAAGGATGTTAAATATGTGTTGGTGTGGGGTATAAGTGCAAGGCACTACCCTCAACATTGTGGTCTTGGTCACAATCTTCATGATGAAGATGTGGTTCAGATTGTTAAGAAAAAGGTAAACTTATTTCGGAACTTAGTTGTTCGGGTGAAAGTAAATATGCACAACAAATGTACGTGGCTGCTATATCAGTCTTATATATTATTATAACCAAACACTTAATATGTTATTTGAATAGTGAGGAAAAGAACGTAGATCTTTTGACCATTCTTAATTCCATATCTTTGAATAGTGAGGAAAAGAACATAGATCTTTTGACCATTCCTAATGCCATATCTTTTCTTAGATTCGGATCTTATACGTTGTAAGTCCTGATATTGTTGGATTTAGTTTTTCTTGTCCTTCTAGCAACCAGATGGGACATTGAATTTTGTGACATTACAAAATAAACACAGCTTCTGTTTTGTTGTTGTTATAATGTTACTATTTGATAAAAAGCTGCTGTGTCATTATTGCTTCTCATGATCTTATAACCATTTCAGTTCGAGACTTATATCATATCCCTACTACTTTTCTTTACATTTTCTGTGCAACCAGATGAGAAAAGAGAGTTTCAATGATAGTTAAGATTTATGGTTTCCATTGTCCAGGAAAAGGAAGAGGGTGGAAGGGGTCGGTTCAAGTCACATTCAACAGCTCCAGCTCGAATATCTGACAGAGAGAAGAAGGCTCCCCTGAAAACATGATTCTGCGAAGAGTTCTTGTTGTGCTCACGAAGGTTCTTTACGCGAAGCAGCGTCAAGATATTCCCAGCTGAATAGTATAGCTCAGATAACAATGGCTATGCAATTGTATGGCAACATGCTCAATGCAACATCATTCAGAAGGGAAGACTTTGGTAGTAAGCTCTATCGGGCTTCAATCAGCTTGCTCTTCGCCTTCTCTCTCTCTCTCTCTCTCTCTGGATCTGCTTGTTTGAAAATAGGTAGACCTTTGGGTCCATATGTTGTAATCTTCACTATGGATTCTTGAGACTTCGAGATGTGTCCACTATTATTTCTGGTTTTGGAAAAGGACAACTATATATTTTATACATTGTTCTCTTCTGGAATTTTAGTTTCGAAAGTTGCAATAAGAATTTTGTCAAGTTTTCTGGTTTTTTTTATACATTATGAAGAAAATTAAATCCTATCTCGATTAATGACAGTATTTATTTAGTAAGGGGTGCACTAATTGTGTGTGTTTTTTAGATCCATTTAGATAACTTGCAGTAGTCCAATACCATGGTGCTTGCATACTGCTCAATACTGATATATTCAAGTTTGTGTACAAGCTGAGATAGCTCCCATCATTGCCCCTTCATTGATTGTCACAGTTTCTTCTCTCATTTTCTCGTATATGTCGATAGCTTCCTTCACATAACCATTCTGATCATAGCAAGCAACCATTGCTGCCCAATCCAAGCGTGTCCAACTTTGGCATCTCATCAAAAAACTCTCCGGGCCCCTGTAACATTGCTGCACCTCCCGTACCCTGCCATCATAGCAACCCATGTCACAGTTTTTTTCCATTTTGTCATTCAACCTCTTTCCATGTTACCACAATTTGCCTAGTCCAAGATATTACATTCTGCTGCCCCATGTTATCACAACCGCCTAGCGTCCTCCATCATACGAGTCTTAGTACCAGAAATGATGGCCGTCCAAGCCAATCACATCTTTATCAGCCATTCTATCAAAAACATCTCTAGCATCCCTAACGAACCCACATTTCGCATACATGTTGAGAAGTGAAGTCTGCATGTTTTTGTTCTCCAAGAAACCTGTTCGTACAATCCTGGCATTGATTTGTTTCCCTTCGAGTATCATCGGCGGTATGCAAGCACAGGCATTGACAACCGTAGACAAGGTAAAATTCAGATGGCGGAATACCATCTGGTTGCATATTAGCATATTAAACAATGGATTGGTTGAAATGGTCATTGAGGACGTGGGAACGTCTGAGGGAGGTCCAGATGAACTGGTATTGGCAGGTTGGTATTTTGTCGGACAGGTTCAAGGCGTAAAGCAGGTTGTCACCAGGGAATTTGCATGAGCCATAAGAGTAACCGAGCTAACAAGAGGAACATGTATAGTTATGGGAGTTAGTGGAGGTTTTGAGTATGAGATACTATTGCTGATGTGCACGTAATGGCCGATGAAACTTGCTTGGTTGTAGCATGAACGAGCATTAGAAAGTGAAACAATGAACTTGGTTAAAACGAACTTCCATCACATTCCTAAGAAAGATTCTAATATCAAATAAGAAAAAACAAATAACGACAAGTCGTTTTCTTGTAAATTTCGTCGGTGAACCATGACAATGACATTGTTTTCTTTGGTTTAAGTTATCTTCATATGATTTGTCGTTGAAATTTGCCGTCGTATAGGTCAGAAACCCAGTTGTCGTTGTTGTGTGGCATGTTCATGTCGTCTGTGTACTAAACCGAGTAGCACAACATACATCTTCATTTACAGCGTAAAGTTTTCTATTTATAATTACAAAAAGCCGTTTGTATAAGAAATGGTTCTGAAACGAAAACGATTGTCGCTTTATTGTCATTTCTAGGTTGTTCTGATGTCGTTTATGCAATAGGGTGTCGTTTACTAAGTAAAAATTAGTTTAATAAATGACATGTCATAACAATGCTGCTAATTTTTTTGTACACAAACACCCACACATATTTATATATGGGCACCAATCAAGTAGTTATTTTTTTTATACCTATATATAAATATCGTTTTAGTTAATTAAAATTTATCGTGCATATTTTTTTATATTAAAAAATAAGATGAAAAAATAACATTAATAATGCACGTTTTTTACTCATTAGATCACCATTAGACGATGATCAAAGGCTTAAAAAAAACCCCTACATAGGGAAAAAAAAAAAGAAAGAAAACTCTACTAAATTGGCAACCTTTATATATTATACACAAACATAAACACACACACATGTTAATATATATTTTTACATACATATTATATTCTAGTCTACTAATCAGTTATTTATTACCCGAAACATCATTAAGAAAACACTCCAAAGGCCACACAAAAAGTAGATGGTACGAAATCCGCATATAAGATTCAAGGCAGAAGTACAATTCAACGGAACCTTTATGCTGCAGAATGTGTGACAAAATCAATAGATTGATAGTTTTTGTCGTCTTACAGGCAAAATAGTCGTGATTTTCATCCTTCAAGTCCATTTTGTTCATGTTTGTTGACAAACTTGTATATATCTCTTCGCATTTGCTTGTTTATTGGGAAGCTCCTCCTGCATATTTCCATTACTTCAAAGTTAAACAATGTGGACTAACAAGACTTCATTTCAAAGCTAAAGATCAGTAATGAGCACCTTTGTAGGTGTATTTTGGAGTAATCAACCTCGCCAACCACAACTGCCTCTTGATGCCCTGAAGTTGCAATTATCTCACCCGACTGCCATATACCAATAACAGTTTCTACATGTTTATTTTTTAAAAAAAAAAATTTCATTGTTGTACATCTACTATAAGTATAGAAGCAAAAACAGAGAATATGAAAAAAGTAAAATAAAATAAAATAAAAAAGAGGAATGGACACAATTTATAGTACCGGTCCAACAAGAGTCGAATGACCCCATATCGTATAAGAACCACAAGAATCTCGGGCAGGTGAGCAAGTAGCCACAAACAACTAAAAACCACAAGGTTGAAGACATCAGGTTTCTAATTTCTTTCTAGGCTGAAGTTGATTTCTAGGCCAGTAAAAGCATTTTTATATGTACCTGGTTATCAACTGCCCTGAAAATTGGAATAGGCCACAAACAAGTGCCGTTGACGACTGTTGTATGATATGCTTTGAAATACATTTAATCAAGAAAAATATAATTTTGAGTTATAAACACCCCGCGCGATAATATATGGCGTAGATATGTTTGTTACCTTGCTCTCTGTTCCAGCTCCCACAAGAGTTCACCAGTGCTCATGTTGAATGCTCCAGGATAGCATATTAAATGAACACCTTACATTTGTAACCAATGACCTCATTACATGAAACTTATACATAAGATACTGAATAAAATTCAACATTTTAATAAAATTAAGAACCTTTTTCCCTATATAGCATGGCAAATTCAGGAAAGCGTATATCGTGACATATCCCTATTCCAATTCGACCAAGATCTGCATGTAAACAGTTGGACATCAGCTTGGAAACAAGATTAAGTCTACGAAGTACTATTTGAATCATAAGGAGCCAAAATTATGTACCTGTGTCCACAATGGTAGGTTCATCACCTGCTTTAAAGGTGTCTGACTCCTTAAATGAGATCTCTCCTGGAATGTCAATATCAAATAGATGTATCTACAAAGCAACATACACCAATTTTTAAAATTTTTTTATATCAAATGTTACGCATTCTCTTTCCTCATTTCGAGACTCAAGTTACGGTAAACTAGATGTCCTTACTTTCCTATGCTTAGCCTTCAGCTTCCCATCTGGTCCAAAGATGCAGCAAGTATTATACAAGTGTCCATTACTCCATTCAGGCATTGACCCACCAATGATTGTAATCTTATGGAGAAGAGCAACTTCAGATAACATGGAAAAAGTCAACAAAGCGTCCTCATCGTCGAAGTCCTCCGCGTGTTTAGCAAAGTAATCAGTTGAATAAGGACAATTCCACATTTCCTTTTTTCAGTAAAGAAGCAAACTAAATCAACTTGAACTACGTTTCAATAACTTTCTAACAAACATTTTGTCATACAACGTTGCTGCAATACTAAGGGAAGTGAACTACTTACCGGTAAAACGACAATCCTGGCACCTTGCTCTACTGCAATCTCAATCAAACGATGTGCGTTTTCTATGTTCTCTTTCTTGTTAGGAGTAACTATTAATTGGCAAAGTGCTATCTTAAACTGTTCCACAACATAAGCTAACTTAGTTCATGTACCAACATTCATGTAATTGTGCCAGCATTCAAAGAAGTTGAAATGAATAATTTGGAATAAGAACCACAGGTTATTATGTATAAGAAGACTAATTTGAGGTTGCAAATTCTTCAGAAAACATGAAATATTGACCATATATTATGGTTTGACAACTCCAAATATGGTTCAATTAATAGATATGTTTGATTTGAAATCTCAAAACGTTAAAGTCAAACCTTTGTAATAATGGGTAGTTGTAATGGATCCGAGGTAGCAACCCCAACAGGCTCTTTGGTGTCCATTACAAATGCCATCACGAACTGAGGCTGTGTCGGCCGTACGTACAGATCTTCTCAGGGTTTGGTCTGAGTTAATGTCTGACTGTTTTTGTCAACGATACGTTTCTCAACGACATGTGAATGGCATGTCCACCGTTATAACAGACTGTCGTATGCTTTGGAAACGACATGCTGGAAGCCCACATAGGAGAGAGCAAAAGCCGAGGTTTACAAGAGTCTAAACCTCTTATTAGGAGTAAGATTAGATATTCTGTAAGGAGTTTTATTTAGCTCCTTAAAGAAAACTGGCTATAGAGAGTGACGTAACTAGATAATTCTGCAAGTTCTTAACTTGCATGAATCTCGTATACGAATTATGAATTAACTCAAAACTTACTATGAAAACGAGTGAGCTTACCATCTCGTCATATTATCAGTAGTTCCTTTTTTCTTAACTCAGTACAAGAACAAGAATGTCAAATTGATTGAACGAGGGTTAATGGCAACATTGGTCCTCTCGTCCTTGACCTATTAACATTTTGGTACGTTGGTCCTTAATATTTTTTTGTGGTATTTAAGTACTAAATGTTTATTTTTTTGATACCATTAATGTTTTAAGCATATTTCATTTAAAATTTTATTAAAATTTATTTGAATGAGAAAAATTTTGCATTATTAATCTCAATTTTTCAATTATTTAACAATTTAGTCCTTATTTTTTTGCACTCTTATTTCCAATTAACAATATTGCATCTGCCAATTTTTTAGAAAATTAAAATTCTAAAAAATTAATTTTTCAAAAGGTTGACAGATACAATAACGTAAAGAAATTAACATTTAATGGAAAACTATAAAATTTTTCAAACTTATTTGCCACAAATAGTTAATTAATTTTTTAGAATAACCATTCATAACTACATAAACATTCAATGGATATAGTAAATTTTTAGTCAAATTTGACTAGCAAAAAAGCGTGTATGTGAAGTTTATTTTGTTTTAAAAATGGCAATAATTAATGGAAAACTGTAAAACTTTTAGGCTTATTTGCTGTAAATAGTTAATTAATTTTTTAAAATAACCATTCATAATTACATGAATATTTAATAGACATAGTAAATTTTCAGTTAAATTTCACTAGTATAAAGTGTGTATATGAATTTTTTTTTTTGTTTTAAACATGGTAAGATAATTATTTTTTGTTCATAAAGTTACTATAATTTGACATAAAGTATTAGTATAATTTTTTTTTCTCTTTTGAGTTTGGTTTTTAAATGAATAGTTTGTTTTATATCCATACATGAATTTTAATTTTCTAAAAGATTAGAAGATGCAATATTATTAATAAAAAATATGAATACAAAAATATATAGACTAAATTATTAAATAATTAAAAAATCGAGATCAATGGTATAAAATTTCTCTCAATCAGATGAATTTTAACGGAATCTTGGATTGAAATATTAAAAGGACCAATAATGTCAAAAAAATAAACGTTTAGTACTTAAATGCCACAAAAAAATAGCTGAGTACCAATATACTAAAATAGTAATAAAATGGAGACCAATAGTAATATTAAGCTTTATATGGAGCGTAGAAGCTTGGGATTTCATGTTCTCAAATTGTCATTCAATTTATGGGGTTATCTTACTCCTCTCTCTCTCACGACTTAAGGCTTCAAAGAAACTCTAAAAAGTGTCGTCACAAGTATAAATGGCAGAAAGCCCAGCCCAAGGAAAGGTGCGTTTGGTTTTACCACCAAAAAAAATAAAAAATAAAAATAAAAAAGAAGGAAAGGTGGGCTTGGTATTTTGTTTCAATTGTCGCCTCTACAATGCATTTTTCCTTCTAAGCAGCGATTTGGTTGGGCTGCTAGCTAGCTCTACATTTATAATTTATTACTTGCAGAATCCAACCATGCCTTGTTCCTGAACGCCTTTTTCCTCTCTATATATCTTAGCCTTGCTTTATATGGATCTCGCTCAGTGAGCTTCTCCGTCTGGTTAAAATTTTGACAAAATGTGAGGATAAACTAAAAAAACCAAATACATACTATAAATGTGATAACAGATTTAGCTTAATTGATAACCACATATTACCTTTAATATTGAGGTTTAAGGTTCGAATCTCTCACCTATTTTAAAAAAATTAGCTATTTCAATAATTTCAAGATAAGTAGGGGCCAAAATATTTATCAAAGCAACGTGTAGAATTTAGTTAAATGAAATATCTGACGCATAATATGAGGCATAATGTAAACAAGAAGTAGCAGGAAAATAGTTCCTGAAATACACACACACACCCAACCCCACCCCTCTCCAAAAAAAATCCTGTAGAGTTCTACAAGTCATACTAAAAAGTACGAAGACATAAATGCAAAACAAAATATGAAAATTGTTCTTTTGTCACTATTGCTCCACATGATTTATTTGATGCATTAAGCCAAATATTACTTTCACATCATGCTTTATCAAAATGTTAAATGGATTACAAAAGGATTAGGATTGGGGAAACTGTTGGTCGGTCTACTCTTATCAATCATTCACACATTAATAGTGAAGATGCGTAACTGATTAATAGAGCATTTCCTATGACAGATAGAATATTGGACCATGAATTTAGAAGCTTTACCACATCAATCAAAACTACACAATCAGACAATAACAAACACTGCCTAATTCCTTTCATCATTATATTGAAATCCAATTCACGGAACAGAACCAATTTGGAAAACCATTAATGGGTCACTAAGAAAGACTTTAGCCTTCACAAATTGCATGATCATGAAACTTTGTTGTTATCGAATTCGTCAAAAGTGTAGACTTCAGGCAGAAAACAGTAGCTTTAGTGTACAATCAAGTTAGTTTTAGAATCAATCAAGTAGCTAAGAAAGGACAAATTGCTAAAAATGACATATAGACAATTCTGTTGCTTTCATTTTTCAGGATTACTAGTTATAGTTCAACTTCAAGTGTAGGTGTTAGGTCCGCACTATACTGATAAGGCTAGGAATCTACTTCATTTCTACCATTCTCAATGACTTAAGCCAATAATCTCAACATGCTATTTACCACCAATCAACATTCAAAAATCAACACAGATAAATGAAGAAAGTGAGCCCTGGATCACATATGCTTGGCCATGAATTTCAAAGACTCACCTAACTACAAGACAGGAAAATCTGAATAAGATGTTAAGATGTTGGTGAACTACATTCGATTGAAGCCAAAACAAACGAAAGGGTTATCTCTTGACTAAACAAGTGAATTTAACAAACGGTAACATTAATGAGAACATTTCCTTTTCACGTTGGATTTTGAAGATTCAAACGAAGTTGTGTTTCAATTCAATTAAGTCTGAAACTGATAACGACAGTTCAAGCCTAGGACATTTTCAAGGCAGACCAAGGGGTGGCTCTGGCCTGAGACTGCCGAGCCACATTAAGCACAAGGGTGTTCCAAGGCGTCTAGTGGGGGGCACTATCCCACTCCATTATCGACCGCACATGTTTTTCGCTTTGGAGAAAAATGCCTTCTCCACTAGGGTGCTTGCTTCTCATGTCAACACATTTTCATGAAACTTACAGTTCAAAGAGATTCTTTAAAGCTAGAAGTAGTGGCCACTGTAGTCCTTGTTGTCCAAATCTCGAAGCAAGTCACTTTCGTTTTACAAGCTCAAAATCCTTAATTTTCACTTTGTTTGAAAATTATGGCATGCATATATGTTTGAGTCTTTTGCAATGACTTCTGCGTAAGATAACTTCATTATGCAACAATGACATAGTTTTTCACATAAACATTATTAGGCAATTCCCTTTAACTTTAAATAGAGTAGAAAAATGACATCATTGGGGACAGTTAGAAGCTCTTTCTTATGGTCTCGATTCAAAATTTTTGAAAAGAAGAGTAAGAAGAAGAAACCCTTTTGGATTCTCATATGGCCTTTGGAATCATATGTCCTTATCTCATACTATTATGCATCCCCAAGCAGAAAAAGAAAAGCTGCAAACTCTTGTTTTCACAGTTTATACACTATTTGCAATCTTCTTGGGATCACCAAAAAAATAAAATTCCTCTTTCTCTTTTTTCACTCACACACACCAACACCACCACCTTCTTTTCTTTTTACCTTTTCTTTTTCTCTCCAAAAAACTCATTTCACATTAATCCCAAAACTGCCCATCTCAAAACATGACTCTTCGTACAAACTCCATGGGTCAAATAGTAACTTTGACCTTGGAATGTTGACGCATCAAAACGTGGCAAAGCAATATAGGTGTCAGAATATGAGTGGTGGTGATTTTATGCTAGGCAGTAGGGGGGCAAATTTAATCAAAGAGAAGGGTCTCAACGGTCCCCTCTCTCTATACTCAAAAAGGCTTTTGTGTGTGAGAGTGAATGATATTTTGTGTTCCAGTTTGACAGCGGATCTTACGGGGATCCGTGGAGGAGGAGCACACGTGTGCATGCGCGACAGGTCTGGAACATCATGGCCCACCCCATCACGTGCGGTGGAGAGAAAACACACACCCAAAAAAAAAAAAAAAAAAAAAAAGAAAAAGAGTCACTATTGGGAGCTGGCTTCCAAATCCAAAATCCCAAGTGTTTGTGAATAAGTCCTGCTAGCAGGCAGCAGCACGCTTGGATGGCAGTGTTTTTGCTGGCTCAGCAGCAAGGTTGGGCCCACTTTCTTTTCTCTCCTTATTTTTTTTCTTATATCATGAAAGTTCATCAAATTTGAAATGTTAATAGATCAAGGGATCAAAACCAATATACATATTGACAATATAGAAACATCACAAACTTTTCCAAGTGTATAAGCTTTCATATATAACAAGAATACGGGTCTTATCTTGCAAATTATTGCACAAGACATTTTATGCATGGGAACAAAGAAAAAATGTATTTTTTTTTTCAAATTTGTGTGGTTGAGAAAGTATATATATGTGACAACCAAGAATAATTAAGTCGGAGCTACCTTCTTGCTTTTGTTTCCCCTCTTATTTAATGGACATCTGCTAAATTATTGAGAAAAGTATGTATAAGCATAAACAAACATTGCTGAATAAATAGATAAATATATCAAAGTTTGAGGCTCTAATCTTTTATCTCTTTGCACAAACAGTTCTATAGACCCATTGTGCACCCCTCTAAAAGGACATGACCGAGCCACCAATAATCGAACCATTTGTGGTAAAGACTCAAACCCAAAACAGATTTGGTCCTACAATATTGTAATATAGTTTTATATATATATAGCCACATAAATCATATATAAACTGGCTAATTTTGAGAATTTGATATGCGCCAGTGAATTCTGCATGGTGGATAAGTGACATTCCCAGCCAAGGCTTGCCCACTAGTATGCATTACAGGAGGGATTTAAGATAGCAACAACTCGTTTTCTTCTAACGGATTTGTTCTTATTAGTTCATTTGTATCAATAATGCTTCCAAATGGGTCGTCCATATTATTCAACAATTTTGCGAAAAGAAAGAAATAATAACAATAATACTTGAAATTAATTCTTTTTAAATAATTCTTTTTTTTTTCTTTTCGGTCCTTTTCAATTATAACAGTTTCCTTTAAAGAGTACTATACTTTATATATCTCTTACACAGTGCTTTGCATGGTTATGTTCAAGTACTTTGTCCACCACTCAGAGATGCTAGAGAGTTTACGTCCCCATATTGGAAATTAATTAAAATTAAAAAGAAGTACCTTGCGTTTTAATATACATAGCAGTTTAGGGCCTATACGAGGAAAACAATATTAACATAAACCACACGTCCACATATATATACTCTCATGAAAACAACGTATTCATGATAGTATATATAATACACTAACCAACTTCGTTTTCATAAGGACGTCCACATATATATACTCTCATGAAAACAACGTATTCATGATAGTATATATAATACACTAACCAACTTCGTTTTCATAAGGATTAAAGAGAGTTAAAATTAATTGCAGAGACATAAAAAAAAAGTATGTAATTAAGGAGCTAGGGGAAGATTACGGTCATGATTAGAGCTTATGTCAAAACGAGAAATAGTCAACGCTCGAGTTGGTTGGTGGTCTCACTGCACACCCACTATCCCTCAAATGGTATCATTGGTGTCAACTTCTCGGTTCTCCCCACTTCTTTCCAGCAAACAACAATAATAATAATAATAAATAACTAAAATATAAATTCTTCTCACTCTACCAACCAGATGAAGGTACATATGGTAATATATGTATATTATTTTCTTTTTTTTCGGCAAAGAAGGATTAGTTGTTTTGTACGTATAATAAATAGCAGATCTCAAATCTTAACGAATATTGAAAGAAAGTATAAATTTTCAATCCAATAAGTTGGTTGGTGTTTTGCATTTATACCTTGACTTATGAAATTTCTTTTCAGTATTATATAATCTATGCTACTAAATAGTAGTACGGACCCAATTTCATTGTATAGCCATTTTGAGCCTATAATACTTTTGACCATAGGTTAGCCTTTTCTTTTCCTACAGTCCAAGCTTACTTTAATTTTTTTTTTGCCTTAAACTATTTAGTTAGGAATATGGGTTATGATAATTTAATTAGCATATCACACTGTTATGATTTAGTGGTCCTCCTAAGTCTCTCTTTTAATTAAGATATGACGTGCTTCTTAGGAATAGTATTGAGACAGAAAAGCATATATGTATTATATGTACGAAAAAATACTGCTTGAGATCATCAAAGGGCCAACTATTTTATTTATAATATGACAATTAATAAGAAATATATTACCAGACATCATTTTAGGAAGGCAGTCGGCAGTAATTATTTAAACATAGGTATTTTATAGACACCATAGTATTTCTAGGCATATATCTATGTCTACATCCATTTATCTATATATATACGCGTGTTTAAACACAAAATCTACATATGTATATATATATATATA
The DNA here is from genome assembly GCA_002914805.1 of Parasponia andersonii. Lineage (NCBI taxonomy): Eukaryota > Viridiplantae > Streptophyta > Magnoliopsida > Rosales > Cannabaceae > Trema > Trema andersonii. The sequence continues at coordinate 139,901 of JXTB01000300.1, forward strand.
TTTTTTTTTTTTCTTTATCTATGGGTAGGTATTTTTTTTTTTAGCCGTTGGATCATCTAATAGTGATCTAATGGCTATAATGAAATGCATAAAAAGACTTGCATTATTAATGCTCTTTCTCTCTCTTATTTTTTGCAATAAAAAAAATGTGCATACTAAATTTTCATTGGACAAATTGATATCTATGCATAGGTAAAAAAAAAAATACCTACTGGATTGGTGCCTATATATATATATATATATATATATATATATATATATATATATATATTTGTTATCTATATCTACAGACCTAGCTTAGACCGGTCGATGTTTCGCACTAAATATATGTTCGTCAAAATTAACTATATATATACGTTGAATTTATCAGCTCTTAAAGATATTCATTGATTAAGTACCATGTCCTTAGCATAAGATAATTCAAGTAAATTAAATGAAATAGAAATAACACTGCTTCTGGAAAAAGGAACAAATAAAACAAAGCCTAGCCTATATTAAAACTAATTAATTTTACAATATTGTTTCTCTATAACATGCATGGAGATCCATATAGTCTGAACAAAGTGAAAATGAGAGGCAAAACTAAGTCATATATACAAGAAGGGTTATTTTTTACTCATCGGCAAAATTAATGAAAAGATTATAAAATTCAAGACATGTTGAGTTGTTCTCTTCTCTGGCCACCATATTCTTAAGAACCAAATGATTAGAGCACCCCAAAGCATTATCAATGTGTTTTGCAGATTTAATTCAAATGAAGTTTGTGACTCCCTATAAAGTTGCGTTTCTTACTACTTTTTTCCTCAAAACGACTGATGCTTCAAGCGAGCTACGATATATATATATATATATATATATATATATATAAATTTGTTCCAAAACCCAAGTGCACTGTTAAAAAAAGTGTCTTTTTGACATTTGCGTTTCGATCACATGACTCAAAAGTTCTAAACGCCAATCATGGAGACCATATCAACCAACTATGATCGTAACAAAAGCACTACTACAATTAATAAAAATTAATTTGGATAAACTATATCGAATTTTTGAGGCTTCAGTTAATTAAAACTCAAATTTAAATATATATACTTTGGAGAAGAGGCCTGGCTAGCTAGCTTATCCTAGGGAGAAATATTCTAAAAATGATGACAATATAGAAGAAAACAAACTTTTATGTGAAAGTCCCAATACCCAATCTCCTCGTGGCTTTTTAATTATGCAAGACAATGGAGTAAAAAGAAAAAGTTTTTAAGAGAATAACACAAATTGGCTTTAGACTCATCACTTGGTGCTTTGAAAATGAAATTTATGGCAATATTTTTATGTAATAAAAATTTGGAGAAAATCTTTGCAAATGCTTTTTGAGCCATTTCTCTTAGCTTAGAAGCCAACCAAATTTGACATCAAGGCCTAAAGGATCAAAGATTAGATCCTTTTGTCCACAGCTTTGGAGACCATGAATCTATCCCTCTCTATCTTTCCATTAACCTCATCAAGTAATCCCCTTTTACCCCCACTCTTCCTCCCCCCGGAAACCTAGCCGCCGCCAACAGAAAATTTTTCTCCGGCCAGCCATCTAGCTGGCAAGTGCACTGATTAATATTTAAATAAATAAATTATTTGTTAAAAGAAAGAAGCTTTTTCTTAATTAATAGTTACTTAATAGTTACTACTAGTTAACCTTCTCTTGTAAATTTTTACAGTTGTTATAATCAAGAAGATGGTGTTATTTTGAAGCAAAGGAGGACCCCACGTGGTGATCATGAGAAGGAAAAGGTAAAGCTGTCTAGCTATATCTCTCTTGTAATGGATGAGAGTGTAGAAAATCTGCCTTTGCTTTTAAAAAATAAAAATAATAAAAAAAAAACCACACCTTGATCATCTTATTCTTTGCTACATTATCTTTAACTTTATTCCATTTAATACTGTCTGATAACGCAATCCCAGAATAATGTTTCAATTTTAACTACTTGTTTTCAACAAAGAATATTTCAAAGCTGTCTCATTTTTGCTCCAACATTCATCTTTTTATCTTCAACAAACAGAACTGTCACACTCTATACATAAAATTAATATTCTTTAATCCCATAAAGAGAGAAATTGTAACAAAACACTCCATTAATTAACTGAAAAAAAAAATATGATAAATCTAGAGACTGAGAGAGATTAATTAAGAAGTCATGATCATAACACAAAAAAGAGAAATATATTATTCTCTAAAATGTAAAAAAACCCCCCACACCATTACTTCAAAAAGAAAAGCTAATTAGTTATAAAATTTGTACTATTTTGCCCCCCCTTCCTTTGTTTCCTTTTTTTTTTTTTTTTGAATTACAAAATCAAACCACTCGCTATTGCTCGATTGGTATCGAAATGTGTAGTTTCATACACCGGCAACTCTTCCCGATACCTTTCGATCCCAATAGCTGAGAGATTATCCAATTCAAAAAGATCAGAGCTTGAACAACTGGCGGNNAAACACCTCGTTATCATTATCATCGTTACCATGATCAACGACATCTCTCATATCAAACTCAACGACATCATTGTTATTGTCGTTTTTCAATGCAGTATCGTCGTTTACGTTCTTCTTCTGGTAGCTCTTCAACAAATCTATCGCAACTTCCTGGACCCGACGCCGATCATCGTCCACAACGTAGTACCCAACCTGTTCGACATTATTGGTCAACGCCATGAGAGCCGCTGTCGTTGACTTTTCCTGGTGATCTTCATGCAAGCTCTTGTGTCCACACTCGTCGACGATCACGCTCACCGGACAGAACCTCACGGACCGCTTGACACCGCCGCCGTTGCCGAATTTTCCCCGGGAGGAGGGCGTGTTGCTAAGACACGACCTCGAGAATGACGAAGCCGATGAACACGTCGTAGTCGTCGTCGTCGACGACGACCCATTTGTGGATTTCGATTTTCGGTTCGAACCAAAGTCTTCGATCTTCGCCTTCTTCGAGTTCCCGGCCGTGAAGAGCGAGTTCAGAAAGCTCGCCAGCCGGCCGCCGGGGGAGATGGGCTGCTTCACCTTCTTTAAGTCTCCGTAGATTTTCAGAGCTTTGGACTTCGTCTTCACGAACCCGTTTTCGTGTTTTGGCTTTTGCGCCTTCGGAGCCGAATAGGACTGGTCGTAACGATCTTGATGATGATGATGATTGTCGTAGAACAGAGTAGGCTGAGGCTTCGGAGCCGAGACGCTGGTGCGAATGGGCTTCGGCTTCTGAATGGAGTAACAGGAGGAGGAGGACCTGGATTTCGAGCCACGGAACGAATCTGACTCGGAGGACGAGAACCCACCTCCGCAGCTCGACTCGGAAGAGCTCGAGCTCGAGTTCAGGAGCATGATATCTCGGTGGTGGTGCCTGGCTTTGCGGTCGAAATCCGCTACGGAGTTTCGGCGGACGACGACCTTCTCGCTGACTTTCTTTTCCATCCATTTCTCGATCAAGCAGGCTCGGCGGAAACTGACCATTCCCTCTTCTTCTTTGGGACTACCAGAAACGGTACTGGTGTTGTTACCGGTACTGCTCTGTTTTTTCCTCATGGTCTCTCTGTAGAAGATGAGATCTCCTTCTTCAGCGGCTCCTCCTTTTCCTTCGTCGATGGAACGGTAAATGGCGTCGAGAAGAGTGGAAGAGAAAGATGGGTTTTCTCTCCGGTGACGATGCCGGTGATGATGATGATGATGATGATGATTATGATTATGCTGTTCTTGTCGTAGCGATTTATCCCAAGTCTCCATGAACCTGTTTGAATTTATAGCAGTACAAAGTGAAAGATGGAGAGGAAACAGTACTGCGCTTTGGCTTTCAAATGATGGGTAATTATGGGTCTGTTTCAGAGAGTGTTAAAAGCTGAGAGAGAGAGAGAGAGAGAGAGAGAGAGAGATTTAGTACTCTGTGTTTGTTTGTTTGTTAAGTGTTTGATAGAATGCCAAAGAGAAATAATTGATGATTATATTTTGTTAAAAAGGACAAATTCAAGAGACAGCACTCTTAAATTTGTTCTACGTATCTTTTTGCACTGTTTCGGAACAAAAGAAAGAAAGATATAAAACAAAGCAGACATGCGCTTTGATGAGTGTTCGATGAGCTTTACAGAGAGAGAGAGAGAGAGAGAGAGAGAGTAGAGTAAGTAATCAAAGCCAGAGACCACGCCTGATCAGGAGAGAGAGAGAGCAGAGACGATGATTGAGAGAGAGAGAATTCTCTTCTTTGTGTGCTTCTTTTTTTTCACACGCTTTATAAGGTGAGGGTTTTGCTTGCAAGCGCGTGCATGCAAAGTCCAAGCTGGACTCGCTGCCAGCTGGCATGATGACGTGGTTTTGTTGCTTAATTTTCTTATTTTTCCAAAATATGCTCATTAAGCACCACACAGTGAGAAAATTGTAAGACGCACCGTAATTTATATAATTGGGTTTAGACCCTCACATTTATTAATATATACCATAGCATTGTCATTGAGAATCGTCCTCATAATTTTTCCCATTATTGAATGGATTACTCTTCTTCTCTGTTCTACACACCACTTTGCCTCCTCTCCCTGGACCTGATCAGAAGAAATGACATAAGATCCTCTTGGTTTTGCTCCGAAAAATAAAAAGGAAAAAAAAAATTTAAGAGAAGGCATTTTTTTTATACGTAGGACCCGGTATTGATCTTAACAACTCAAACCGATATTGATTAGGGGGTCTACATTATTATTTTACAAATTTTCCTTTCCTTTTCTCTTTTTCTTGCATTTTTTATTGGGTATTAGCAGGCGAAAATTTTGGCATACCCTTTAATTACTTTAGACACGCCCAATATTGATCATCCGGGTCCAAATGGTTGGTCTATCTCTTTCTTTCTTCTTTATTATCGTGAAGTAAATATTTATTTTTTTAAGAAAAATATTTATTTTTTTAAGAAAAAGTAGAGTTTAACTAATGATCTCTAATTATTATAAATTAAAAAAAAATACCTACTCCTACTCAATCTCCATTTTATCTATCCGATTAAGAATAATATGCTTCTACGCCTATCCTTAGTGTAACTCGAACCTAAGATCAAAATCCTAGATAATGGATGCTCTTATCATTTGAGCCAACCCATTTTGTCAAATTAAACATTTATCTGTTATATGGTAACGACAAAATAACATTTAGTAACATTTCAGGAAAAAAAAAAACATTTGATAATCCAATATTTATATATTTATTCCAATTAAGTATACTTAATTTCAAAAAATTTCCCATCTAATAAGGTTAATTTTCTTTAATCAGATATCTAATTATCACTAGACTATGTTTGCAACTGTAACTCAGCAGCTTTAGATTAGTAAAAGTGAGCAATATATATGATCAAGAATGTTGTGAAGGGAACATAAGTGGGATTTGTTATAAAACTGTATCATTAATAAACAGTATGATTGTTGAAGCAGTTTCGCTGCTCGCCTGCTTTGCACAGTCAACTTCTGCGGCTCATTATAATTCAAACGCATACATACTTAGCTATATAAAACCCTTATGTATTGAAAAGTGTTGTGTATGTGTCAAAGTTAACGAGTTTTTTTATTTTGTTTGTGAAATTCAAAAAGAATTCTTGATCATTTGCTAAATTAATCTATAGCCCCTCTTTCATTTTTAACATTAGTTCCCTATTCAAAATTAAATAGGGAAACTAGCCAAACTGGTTTACCATATGGAAGAGGACTAAATTATAGCCATGGAGTTATTTTATTGTAAGGTCAAGAAAACGTCGAGCAATCAAAGAGATATAATCAATTAATGTGTCCAAAGATGATTGGCATATCTCCTTACAATAATCACACATCTGCAGCCCCTTTTACAACGGCAAATGAGGAATATAATTATGCAGTAGAATTGGTGAACATTGCCTTGACTTTGCTAATAGATAAAAAAAACTAAAACCAACCCGTCTAATAAAATATTACTAGAGGGACTAATTAGTTAGTAAATATTGCCTTAATTAATTTTATTCTTCTAATGATCAATTTTTATCTTTGCTTTACTCAATTTATTATTTTTTATTTTATTTTTTAAGAAAAGGAATGTATTAATGTGTAGCGTTTTTACCTTTAACGCTGATGGTGGGCACTCCAAGCTTTTGGGTCTATATCTCTGGTGACTGCTTTCCAACAATTTGATTACAGTGAATCCTTATAATTTACCGACAAGTTATAATTACGAACTCCTTTGTTGTGATCATAATTCATAGAGCAGTCTTTTGGATTTCCAGATAAACCCTTTAATTCAACTTTATTTCTATAGCTGCCTTCCAAAATCAACAAAATTATAAATATATATATATGGGCACCAATCCAGTAGGTATTTTTTTTTTTTTACCTATGCATAGATATCAATTTGACCAATGAAAATTTAGTATGTATATTTTTTTATTGTAAAAAATAAAAAAAAAAAAAAGAACATTAACAATGCACGTCTTTTTATGTACTTTATTATAGTCAAACTATATATATATATACCTATTGGATTGACAACCTCTATATATATATATATATATAAAGAATGTTACTATATATCTTACAAATATAAGCATTGTTTTCATCGTTACAAAGATTTTGATGTTTCAAATATCAAATGAAAAGTTCAACTAGATACACGCACATTGTAGTATAGAGGCATGTAATTGTAGGCATATTGTGAGAACTTTGTTAATGTCAGATTTCGCTCCTCTCAATCTTCTTGGTTACATGTAGGATATTTCAATCTTTCTTTTTGTAGCGGGGTGGATTTTGACTATATACATCAAGTTGTTAGACTTGGGGTGAGACTAATTTTAGTCAGTCTATTTTAGGTTAACTCGATTTTAGATCTAGTTGGCTCGAATATAGCAGATCCGAGTACTTCACTCGCATAGAATTTGGCTGATTGGATTTGTTTCTAGTTTCGCTCGTTTAAAATTTTTTCTACTACAATGAGAAGATAATGATGATCTTGTAAACCCACTAAATAAGGTATTTATCCTAAATTAATTCCGAAATATCCGCGATTTGGATAATAAGATTGGGTAAGTGCTTTAATTTTAGTTACTTGATTTTATATTGATATTATTATTATAATTATTGTTATTAAATAATTATAAAGAGTCTTATCGAGAATGAAATACTTAGTAGTAATTACCTATAAATAACAATTACTTTTTTTGATTATAAACACTTTTGATTGACTTGAGTGTTAGAGTCTCTTTTGTAAGTACAACCCCATGTGTTCTAAGCGGATTCCGGTAAGATATAGGTAATTGCAACCCATGTGTTCTAAGCGGATTCCGGTAAGATATAGCTAATTGCATAGCACGCAGTGATCATTGGCCTTGCTAAAATTCAATTGTAGATTTTAAGCTCTATAAACTTAATTTTTTTTTTTGAAACAAAGAACTTGAAGAGTTTATCACAGTGAACTTTATTGATAAATTGATAAGTATACTGAATGAGAATACATGCACGATCTAACAATATGTAAAGTAGATGTATAATATATGTGTAATTTATATATGATTTTGCATATACCAAATCTAGCTATTATGCTTGCTTCTTTTGTTCCTTTAACAAGATTCAAATAAAGTATAGAGACATGCAGGGGCGGAGCTATGATTTTTTCCAGGGAGATTGAGTCGTAATTATAATTTAAAAAATAATTAAAAATAAAAATAAATATTACAATTTACTTAACGTGTTTTTATTCCTTAAAAGCGTTTTGTAATAAGCTAGGTTTATTATCAATATTATTAAATATATCTTTTTTAATATAAATAAATAAATAAATTATTATTCATTAATTGATCATATATTTTATTACTTAACTGATTCTTCCAAAAATTCATATAACAGAATATCATCTACATATTAGCAATATCAATTGATAAAATTAATGCTAATATCACGAGTTGATAAATGAGAGGCTAAACATTATGTCTTATTACCTCAACTATTTTCTATGCAAGATCATTGATATTTTTCAATCCCTTAAATTTCTTATTGGAAGGCATATTAATTATATATATTTGAAGATCATTAATATTTTTCAATCCCTTAAATTTCTCATTGGAACACATATTAATTATATATATTTCAAGTTAATGATCAAGTTTCATGAGTTTTATAGTAGAAATTTTTTAGATAATACTCAGTAAAGTGAGTTTACTTTTTCTTATCAAAAGCTAAAAATATATCACATATACACAATTATGCCATATAAAGAAGCAAGTCTAAAAAGCATATATTTTCTTTATTGAATTTATTTGAAATTAATTAAAATGAAATGACGAGTTATATTAATTCCAAAATGAGTTTGGACTTTTTTTTATTAACTAATACAACAAACATTCAATTATAAGTTTACGAAATTTTATTATATTTTAAAAATCTTTTAGAAGGCTTAATTTTTATTTTTCAAACTTTTTAAAGTGTTATATTAAAAATTTTAATAAATTTAATGAATATATTTAAAAAAATTTGAGGGGGGCTTCAGCCCCCTTTGCCAGCAAGCTGGCTCCATCCGTGGAGACATGTACACGTAAACATATTTGAGAAACTTTATGGATAAATTGATAGGTATATTGAATGAGTATACATGCATGATCTAACAATATGTAAAGTAGATAGATTATACATGCGTAATTTATATATGATTTTGCATATCTCAATTACATGCTGTACCCGCCTAATTCAAGGCTGGCACATAAGATCTTTCTCTTTGTTCTATTTTTTTTGTTTGTGATATTTATGTAGAACTCAAATTAAATCGAACTAAAAATTATATTAAAAAATACCAACAATATATTATGAATCCCATATATACTTTTGCAATACATATTCTGTCTTGTCATTAGCATGACGAAGCATTATTAATTTCGAGTATATCTAATTGTCTATATGCATATATTTAATTTCCTTTTCTTGATCCTGATTGATCAGTTGTCAAATCCTAAATGAATTTGTGCAAATATATACGTGTTTAATTTATATATATATCTTGCATGTTCCTTAGTGGGTAGTGCTTATTTGCATAATGATTGCACTCGTGGCTCTTAAGCTTTTTGGAAGAGAGAGAGAAAGAGATCTAAGAGGCTAAATCAAATAGCAAAGCAATATCTAAATGTGATTATGTGATTAATCTAAGAGAGGATTAGGACAAGGGAATTCATGTGTATACAAAGAGAGAAAAAGTAAGCCTATAAGCTAATAAATATATTTATACAGAGAGTACAAGACTAAAGAAAAAGCCTCCCAAAAAGCCAAAAGCAACGTGCGTGTGCCTTGCTCTTCCTCCCTTAATTCTCCCTTTTCCTCACATGTAATCTTCTCTCTCTTTCTCTTTCCCTCTACCTTCCCTTCAAACTCAAGAAAAATTCCCTATAATCATAATCCAATATTATTCTATGCATCAATATTTTAGAAATCCCAACTACTTTTGCCTAAATTAATCATTCTATAAACATATCTTTATGGTATACATTATATCACAAACATATTCCACCATGCAATCACAAATGATACACGTACCCTATATTTTCCAACCAGACGTTCCACGTACGCCAAAATGTACAACAAAAATAATCTAGTTATTAGCGGTTGTGTTTATCATTAATCAAGTTTTGACCGTACACGATGAAATGTTATACAAAAAAGAAGATAAGGTTAAATGTGCAAAGGGAAAGCCTTCAAAGCTAGCTAGCTAGCTATAGCTAATATCTAATGAAATGCCATAATACTTTGGTGTTGATCGTAAATGTTCTGAAAAGTTACATGAGAACCTAACTCTACGACAAATTATGTACAATATTATTAGAGATAGAGAGAGAAATTTATATATAAGTTCGTGAAAAAAGGGCTTGAGAGATTCTTTTCAGATCATAGGGATGATGTGGGAAACATATGCATGAAAGAGAGGGAAGATTCCATTCAGATCACTATGGAATTTAATGACCAACTTGGGGACCCAACACCCAACACAATGCAAACATTGACGTGCCCCTAACCAAGTTAAAAGCTGTTTTTAGCCCAATACACACATAAACATATTTCTAATACCCGTCATCCCACTCGAGAATCTTTCAACAAAATATTCTTCCATTGACGTAGAAATAGAGCCTCCACTAACTATAAACATGCTCTTCCAATTAGCTTGGTATACATGTAATATATACTGTCCTCTCTTAATTTAGTACTAGCTAGTTATTTTGTTTACGTACTAATAACTAATTATCACCTTTTCCCTTCGTATACTATTTTAATTTCCATGTGTCGTAGATGTTAACATAATTATAGCATCTAAAAATTCAATCCTTCGATATGTATACACATTTTTGCTAATGTCACTCTTATTTATATATTGCTAAATGTACTATATACATAAGTGGATTGCAATTATACTGTTAGAGATATGCACGAAACCGTTAAAAATGATTTGAAGGTCATTTCAGCTTTTGTTTTTTGTATATGATAACATATGTGAATAGATTTTTGTCCCTGCGCAAATAACAAAATAATTGAATTAACCTATGCTGTTTGAGTTATAAGCCGTAAAGGAAGTCACACTCGGCACATTATATATAGAATATATATATATATATATATATATATCAAATTTCTAGATTTTGATCATTTGATAGTCGTACTAAAACACTATCTAGTCTACTCCAATTGGTGGGGTACTATAGTGGCTTCCACAAGGGATGGAATAATTCACATCAATCTTCCCTTTTGTATTTCTTTTCTTCTTTTTTCCTATCTTTAATTCTTTCTTGGGTTTCTTTTCTTTGTGCGTGTGTGAGTTTATTTCCTTTCAAATTTTCTGTCGTTTCATCATAGATCTCATATATCAATCTAAACTGACTCCACCAAATTAATTAAGGTCACACCACCCACCGTCCTTAGCCTGCCATTCAATACTTGAAAAAAAAAATGTTGGAAAATTGAGGTCCATCAGCTATGTTTCATTTTTTTTCCCTCATTATTTTCAATTGTAGGTCATCACCCCCAAACTTAGTCCAATTGGAACCCTAGATTGCTTTGCCCCATCTTAATCATGTTATAGTGCAAATCTTGAGTGGTTCGTTGCCTGTTCGACCTTCTTCTTTAAAATCATTATTATAATAACATTTACCCAAAGAGAAATACTACGAAGAGTCTCTATATCAACCTCTTTACGAGACGTCCCATTTATTTATTGATATATGTCCCATATGTCCTCTTCATTTTTTCAAGTTAAATACTATGACTTATTAGATTATCTCCAATCTAAAAAAAGTATATCAATTTATTTTATTTTTTTTTTGGAAAAAAGGTATGTCAATTCTTAATCTAACATGTTATGTTAAATTTAACACACGCTTTACTTTTGCTCTAATGCTATCATGCTAAAATGGATGCTATTTGTATTTTAATATTAATTGTATTTACAAAAATAGTTTGTATCGTATTATTATTATATTACCCAACTGTCATCTATTTACTCATTGTATAGTAATATTGTAAATTTAAAATTCATGCTAAATTCTAACATGTCATATTTTTTTTGTTGTATTTGAAATGCAAAGTAGAACATGCTAAAAAGTATTTCAAACATAGAATACCATTCGAATCGCAATTTTTTGCTAAATGCTAAAATTTAGAATTGGAATTAGATTTAACTCTCCAATTGGGGATGTTCTCAGTTGATTGTTTTGTTTGAAAAGTAAAGGAGATAAGTCTCAATAAATAAAAGGATGTTTGATAAAAAGGTTAATATAGGAGTTGTTAACTCGTTATTAGCATTCTTCGCATGAAAATTCTTAAAAGCTTGTGAAATCAAAAAATTAAGCATAGCACAAAAAAAAATAATAGCGGAGATCGTTGGAAATTTGCCATTATATATATATATATATATATATATATAGAGACGAGATATGGAACAAAAACAAAAGTACAAAACTCTTACAAAGATTTAGATGTGAATTTTAGGTGAATTAACTTAGATTAAGAATGCGTTAAATTAACTGCAATTGATTTTCGAAAAGAACAAAAAAAGGTTGTATTATTTATTGAAAGTTAGATTTAAACATATTTTTTTAATACTAACAAATGTGACAATCAAATCTTAAAATCTTTACGTATAATCATATTATTCAAAATTGCATGGTTAAAAATTACATCACATTATACGGTATGAAAAATATGTGCAGATAATATTACTTTTAGAAAAATACTAAATTATTATTTTTTCTGATCATATATATCACTTTTTAACACGTGAATTATACTTTATTTTATAATATAATATATTTTTATAAAACTCATGTATTAGACAGCGAGAATAAACCGTGAGAAAGATAACGATGTTAGTACTCTTTTTACTCTATTATTTAGTCAGATCTTAATAAGGATTGTTTTATTTACACTTTGTGTCAAGCTAAAATGTCATGTCATTTGACCTCCATTTCAGATTTGCGTATTGAGCGAAGCTAATTAGATGATGTTTTGTAGTACTTGTACTAACTGATGACCATATTCAATCTCTAATGTTGCGATTTAAGGCTCGAATCCTCGTCCCTTTGTTAAAAAAAATAATAAACATAGAAAATGTTGTTTCGATTCTACAACAAATTCCAATTTCCAACCAAACGGCTAGTTGCGTACGAGTAGTACGGACTGCTGCTGGAAGTGGGCCTAAACCTTTTATCAACCGCAACACTTTAACAATCCCGAAAGAGCAATAGAAGAGAGCGTTCAAATTTTTTTTTTCTTTTATAAAAAAATGGGACTTTTAACTAATAGTTACCATTTATTAAAAAAAAAAAATACACTTTCTACTGAAGTTTGAATTTCTGACCCTCCCAAACTCACACACATATTCCTCTAATTTTGAACCAATTCTAATTGACCAAACTTTGATCAATTGAGCTACCTCTATTCCTCTAATTTTGAACCAATTCTAATTGACCAAACTTTGATCAATTGAGCTACCTCTATTCCTCTAATTTTGAACCAATCCTCTAATTTTGAACCAATTCTAATTGACCAAACTTTGATCAATTGAGCTACCTCTAATTGGCCAAAAACCTCAGACGCAGCCAACTACTCAAATTCCTTTTTCTTTTCCTTTTTTTTTCCACACGTAAAAAAAGAAATAGAATATGGATTTTTTTTCCTTTTTTTTTGTTTTTTTTTTTTCTGTTGAAAGTGGCGTTGAAAGTGGAGAGAGATTTAAAAACAGAGCATGCGTAGGAAAGGACCACCACCAACGACTGACTCACAAGCTGTCAGGCCCTACCCTGCACGTGCGTCCTTTCTCCATTCACCAAATCTTTGTTGTATGCTCTCTCTCTCTCTAGGCTTCTATGATTAAGAGTATAGGACCATCCATGGCATCTAATTCCATTTCTGAACAACAAACATCTTACAAAATGTATTGATTAAGGAATATAAATTGGAATAAATAAATATGAAAACGAAATTTACTACCGATGCAAGCAATGATACTCTTTTATCACTTAGAATCAATAAAAGGAAGTTTTGATTACTCCTTCCAAAACACACATATACATAACTTAGCTTGGTTAAGAAACTTGGGTAATGGTAACTTAAAAAGCAACCCTGAAATTCTATATGTCAGTTGACTTTAGGTAGCTTGTAACCAAAACCAACAGAACTTAGATGTTAGGGGAGTAATCATTCATTGCTTTTCAAGGAAACAAGCATGGAAGGGTAATTAGTAAAGGAGATGATCATGAAGTGGAAGTGGAAGTGGAAGTGGAAGTGGAAGTGGAAGAAGTGAAGGGCCTCGTGGGGCTTCTTGGCTTTGGGGCTCTGCCCAAAGGAATCATGAATAAAATCTCAGAAAACAGAAACAGAAGAGTTGGCAATCCCAAGATATACGATCATAATAAAGACTTATAAAGACAACAATGACACAATTCCAAGACCCTTTTCTAGATAATACTCATGCGGAACCTCTAAGAAAAAGGAGACAAAATACAGCATCATACAGAATCACCATCATTAGCAGAGATCACAACAAAAGATGGGACCATATGACCAATCCATTACCAGCGCGATTTTCCTAGTTTTGCAAGTCTACTTGGTCATGCTATCAAGTGTAAAGCCGAGAATGATTTTGAGTTACCTCCAAACCAAAAGTAAAAACCAGACTTGGGGCAAGCCAAGATCAATTATAAATAGCATGGATCAGGAAGAGCTAGCTCATGTTGCAGAATGACAAGGAGCTCATTTTATATTTTGTGCCATGTGAACTGAAATTGACTAAAGAATATTTAAGCAAATGAAGAAAACGGAAACTAAACATCACATGATGCACTTTAATTAGAAAATTATGGGCTATTCATTTTACTGGGGAGGAAAAAAAGGAAAAAAAAAAAAACCTTATATAGCTACTCCACAATCCCTTACAACCCAGGGGTTAGATTTCATATTTCTTTCAGAAGTTGGTTGCCCAATTGAGATGACCCAGTTGAGGTTGCTGATATGCACCGACCTGTGCACCAGGAGCAGCAGCGGCTACCCCAACACCAACATTGCCGCCAATTGTAGGGCCCAAATGATGTGGACTGGCAATTGCAGTAGGTTGAGGAGGATGGTACAAACCCGGGAACTGCATGTGGGAGGACTGTGCTGCGGCTGCATTGAAGGAACCATGACCAGTATGAGATGGCAAATAAGCAGCATGAGGAGATTGCCCAGGCATGTTGTAGTATGGAGTGGATTGCAAGCCAGGGAGTTCCCTTGGGTTCTGAATCCAAATCTCAGACGTCTCAGCCTGCCATGCCAAGAATATAAACTAAGTTAATGACTTGAAATAACAAAATAGTCGACAAGTATAGTATAGTAAAAGTTGCAGCATTCAATAAAACCAAGTCGATCTAAAGCATATGTACTTGTCATAGACCCTTTTCGTTCACAAATGATAGAATCATTGTTGTTTAAACCAGCTCATTTTTGCAATTACAATTCTGATAGAGCAACTGGATGTAATGATGATAGAAACTGTTACAAGCGGTACAATTCTCTTACGTGATTTTTGTATTTAGTATCATATCCATGTAATTAGTTAGGACCAACAATAGAACATAAAGCAAAAATGAATAAGATATTTTCGTTTTCACTGGCTCTTTACAAACCTGTGGATTTGGAACATAAAGATTGCTATCTTTGTATTTTATCCGTGATGAATCTTCAAGCCCAGAGGCTCCCCCAACCACACCAGGAGTACTGATAGCATAGCCATTTGGGTTATTAAAATTTCCAAACCCTGTCGGACTGCCAGCTGGGACAGGCTTAAACTGCTGAACTCCATACTTAAGGCTGTTAGCATTTAGATGCGTACCACCTCCAGGCATCAGCAAATAACTGTTGCCATTGGAAGGGTGAGGATACGCAGGGTTACTTGAATAGCCGGGCATGGCCATTGGTGGAACATAAACTGGAGACAGAAACTGGCGATATGGCATAAGATTTGCATAATGTGAAACATGAACTTGCGGGTACATAGGTGTGACAGGAGGTTGTTGTTGCTGTTGTACCATGGAAATTGTTGACGAAGGGACACTATTGGGATTATGTGAACTCAAGGCCTGCAGTCAAAGACAAGTGAATAATTCGGTCAAAACTGGTTCATGAATAAATAACAAAAAAATAATAAACACAACTAGTTTTCCACAGCCAAATGCCAGAGGTGTACACTGTTGTCAGCACATATAAAGATGCATGGAAAGATTTGCACAGATACGCATAGACATGCAAAAACAGATACATTACATGCAATATGCATACTATATTCTACATATACCCTCACATGCCTTTTACTGCAATACAAGTAATAAAAGGCCATTGGAGTTATATACTGGATAAACACACATGAGTAAAAGTTCATTTCCTCAACGTTTAATGGCAGTAAAACAAACGGAACATAATATTGCATTGAGCTTTTTTCTTTCAGACATAGGAAACTAATTTCCATGAACAGGCGCCCTACAAAATTAAGAAAACAGTACGTACAGTAATGCCTAGGTGCTGTGTATCCACCAAAATAGAAACAACAAAGAAACAGCGTTATCTGATTGCATGCATATGAAAATTATAGAAATATTTAGCATGCCAACAGTAGCTAGAGCATTGCTCATAGATATTAAGTAAAGAATGAATGATCTTCCAAACATGTAAAGAATGAATGATCTTCCAAACATGTCATATATATTTAATAAACTTGAAACGCACCTCCTGAGGAGATGGTAGGCCTTGTCCTCTCATGGCTTCATCCATAGTCGGTCGGAAATATGGAATATCATAACCATGATCATATGCCTGCGTGGAAACCGGCAAGGATTAGATTGACCAATAGCAAGAAAACATAACCATGTCTTGATAAGAAAACATTCAACTTTTTCAAAACAAGAACCGATCAGCATAAGGACAAGCCAAAAACCCTGTTCATTTTTTGGAAAACAACAAAAGCTCTGTACATTTGGTCTCCATTCATTTTTGGAAAACAACAAAAGCTCTGTACATTTGGTCTCCGTTAATTTTTGGAAAACAACAAAAGCTCTGTACATTTGGTCAAGACCAAGGGTCAGCTTTAAAACTCAAAAGATTTTTCAAATCTGAAAATTGCTCACCGAGAAACTAGGTAATTCTGGATGATCTTGCTGCTGCGAGTCTGAAGGATCATAGGATGGACTGTTGTCTTGAACCAATCCAATATCAGCATAGTCATCCAAATTCTGAGGACTTGTGGACTCTTTCTTATCTGGCAACAGATTCTCAGATGCAGCACCTGATGTTGGAGAATCAGATCCAGAATTTCTAATTTTATCATCAGTCAAATCTACTTGCTTGCTGCTGGAAGCATCATCGGTAGTTGACTCTGGAGCCGACAAACTGCAACAAATTATTGCAAATAATGGCTTTAAATTAAATAGCTATAAATCTAGAAATTTTTCTCTGCTTTCTAACACAGACAATTCTGAACACATTTGTGGTTGAGTGGCAACTAATCATTCCTAAACATGAAGAAAAGTTTTACTATATTTCTGAGTTTAGTGTTCCAAAATATTCATAGTTTGAATTTTACGAAATTCAGGTGTCTGAAAATGTCAATAATACTCGAGAAAATGAGCAATTACACCAACCTTGCAGCAGGTTCCTCATTTGCCTCCCCGACCGGGCCTCCCGTTTTAAACGCATTAACCAGATCATGCGTGGAATCAAATTCTTTTCCAAAGCTGCCAAAGGTCAGATGACAGCGGTCTGTCTCAGGGACTCTAATGTGCTGTGCAATGATGACATTTTGATTTTCGTGCATGTTAACTCTTGAAAGTTTATCTTGCACCTTAGCCACTTCTGATTCTAAGTCCTTGGAATCATGAGCAGGAGGTGAAACAGATTTCGTAGGTGTTCCAATAACTCCAGGGCCATTAAGGCTTGGTTTTTGGCTTGATTTAGGTTTCCACTCCTTATTAGGTTGGGAAGCTGCATGAAAACCAATGGTTCATACTTGATACTCTCCCAGAAATATAAACATGCATAAATGTAAGGGTCTATTATTAAAATCAAACACAAGCTTCTTGCAAAGCTTTCCTTGGAATTTTTTTTTTCTCTGTAGAATCACACTTCTATAAGAACATAGTATATTATTATATTTAAGCCTGTTTTCATTTTGAACAATTATA
Source organism: Parasponia andersonii (assembly GCA_002914805.1). Classification (NCBI taxonomy): domain Eukaryota; kingdom Viridiplantae; phylum Streptophyta; class Magnoliopsida; order Rosales; family Cannabaceae; genus Trema; species Trema andersonii. Next base: position 157,594 of record JXTB01000300.1, read on the forward strand.
TTCCTGCAACTATATACACATACATTGAATCTTGAGATTTACCTTTCTGATGACCCGCTGGTTGTTGATGCTGCTGCCTGTTACCGTAATGACCACTTAATAATGATCGGCTAACTGACATGTTCGGAATGACAGATTCATGAGTTTGACTGAGTTCATCACTTTTAGAAATGGACGTGAAAGACTGAAAAGATTCAGTAGTGCCCTCCCCTCCCAAAATTGAATTTGGTAAAGAACTACCAGGCACAGATGGCTTGGAGTCATCTGAAGATTGTCGACGAACACCCACTACCCCAACTTCACGCTTAATAGCACCAACAGAACCAGAAGACCTGGAATCAGGAGATGGCACATGAACAGGATCTGTGGAGGAGGAATAAACCCCTATAGCAGAACTGCTTGAGGCTACTATTGCAGACTGTGATTGTACATTGTTAGCCTTCCCTGCTGCTACAATCCGTTTTTCCTCAGATACTTCCTTTCGGACCAAGCCACTGGAGTCGATATCCTGGACAATTCTAGGATGGGAATCAAATGATCTATTCAATGAGTTCTTGCCATCAGAGAACTTCTGACTGCTTGAACTTCCAGTTGAACTGACAGCAGGACAAAAATAAAAAAAGATTAAAAATGCCTCGAGCACAATCCCATGTCTTGCATGGTTTGCCAACGAAGAAACAAAACCGTAAGAAAATTTTTAAATTGTTACAAGTATAGCAGATATCTAAACCCAAAATCAAAGGACAAGTGGCCTCCATTTATTGTTGTTGAGACATCATTCATTAGCAAATTGAACATAATTTCCTCAAGGCCCGAGCCTAGATAAGCAAATAATTCAGGAATATGTCATGCTTAAATAAAGAGGGTATACATAAAAAACTTCGACCCTAGTTAACATCATAGTCCCTTATTCATTCATTCTTACCAAAATCCTAAGAAACCAAGTGAATGGATACTTCATAGGACATTTACCTATAGTCTAGATCTTATAATCCCCCGGTGATGTACCAAATGCACAACAAAGGAAAAATACAATAGACATGTACATGTATTTATAAATATACCAGATACCTATGACCTAATCAACCATTTGCATGACATTTTGACATCCGGTAAAAGTGATGTTTTCTATAACTAGTAGTGGATCCCATACAACGTGTGACACTTGGACATAAAATGTACGACGCATGAGAAAATATGTCACCTGACGTAGTTATATCCAATGTCAACAAGTCACAACTGGTAAGGAAAAAGGTTCCTCTAACTATTAAAGCGTTTGTGTGTTTTACTGGGATATCTACCAAAATCACGAATCTTCAAAAAGCTTAGTTCCCATGCAATACAAAGAATTTTTTTTCCTTCTTTAAAACATCTTCTTTCCCACAGTCTGACAACTTGTAACTATCATTCAAATCCTCGAGCTACGAACATAGATAATGTAGGCCTAATTTGGCTGGTTTTTCAAGAATAAAGAAGTTCCTTAACAAATATGTTGTTTCACATTTGTTTTCATAGTAACATCCAAAAATATTTCAGTACAAACAACTCAATAGTTATCAATTGCAAAAAAACTGAGATTTGGCAGAGAAATGTAATGGCATACCCTTTCCCAGAAACAGTTGAGATCACATTCTCAGTGGTTGATGTTGCAGATGGTGCTGAACCAGGCTTTGATTCTCTACTAATATTTCGATTAACTCTGTTGTCTCTCACGACACGGAACTCTCTGCTAACTCCTGCATGTAGGATTCAATGTGTCATACAGAGTAATCACGCCAAGATAAGTAGTTCTAGGAAAACTTCCAGCAAAAGAATAGAAGTTATTGGAAAAACAATTGAAGGTTTCCCAAATAGAAATAACACAAAGAATGTATCATCATTGAAGTGAAAATGAAAATAAACTAATTGTATAAAGGAACATAAAAAGATGAAAAATTAGGATGTAGTAGGTAAGACCCAAAATATAAAGGAAGAAGCACAAGGATGAAGGCATAGCTTGAACACCAATAGATCACCATCTCTGAAACGATTTCACGCACAAAAGTAACCTTTTTTGGCCAACAAGGCTTAAAATTTTCCAAATGCAAGAGCATACTTTTTTTTTTTGATAAGAAACATGGCAAGAGCAGACTTAAGTAGAGTAGGAACATCTCATAGTGGGTTATAGATAACACCAAAAATAAAAATAAAAATTTTCACCTTCACTCTACTACTCTATTCAGTCCCCAGTCTAAACAAAATACCTTCTGCACTTGCATTATCCCATATAAGCAATTTTTTTTGTAAATCTATTCTTTAAAAAGAACCAGATAAAAAGGCGCATAACAGAGCCCTTCAAGAAGTCGTAAATTTCAGTCATCTTGTGCCAAGAACTTGAGGGCCAGTTTAAACTGATATAGTAGAACAAGATTGGTACTTAAAGAAATAAAAGTAAGACAACTAGACATTATTATACACTAAAGGTGAAAATTATCTGAATTACCAGGTAAAACATTCTGAGCATAGCCTCCTCTGCGAGGATTACGATCAGAATGTGTATTTACTTTCACTCCTTGAGCTACAATCTCAGAATGTCTTCGCGGATCTGTTGAACTATCATTACCTGCATTCTAAAACCATAAGCACACATATTCATAAGTAGAACATCAACATCGTTCCTGAAACAACTTTTTCATAACAGTTTGCAAATATATTTACTCTATGACACTTCATTACCGCCGCAATGCAACAATATCAAAGTATCATACAACAGAAAGAAAATTGAGACAGAGAAGAAAGCATAGAAAATTGAGACAGAGAAGAAAGCATTTGCTTTCTATAATAATATAAAATATAAAATATAAATAAAAAAACTCATTATATCCCAATTTCTTCTCAACTAAAAAGCACGGAAAAACTTGGTTTTTCCATTATTAGTTCCAACACTGCTCATTCTAATGTATATAATTATTTGAAGGTGCCATAAATTCCCCTCGTCAAGCAATCATAGTAAAGAAAGCAACGATAAATTATCTCAAGGATGAAAATAGGTCAATTCTAAAAAGATAACAGCTAAAACACGTAAGTACACAATGCCAAATGTATAGTAACCAGTCTACGAAAGCTATTTCACAGTACGACAGTGAAAAAAGGATACTAAAATCATTCTGCTTTCAGCTTTAGAATGTCCACACCAAACAATAACCATATTGACATACTGAATACTAGATAAATTAGAAACCTAGGATCTTAATATAATAATGACAGACTAAGAAAGTTGTAGGGAATGCCACAAAAGAAAATGAAAAATACCAAGATCAAAGTTTAAAAAGTACATGTACTCATTTAATATATATATATATATATATAATATATCCAAATACATCATAATTTACCTCCTTTTTCTTGTCTCTTTTTCTTTTCACCTCATGAAATGGGTCTGTGCAAAAACAAGGGGAAAACATCAGCACTGAACGATTAAAAAATTACATTACATTGTTTGTTAAAAGGCATCACAGTATTTCAAAATATATAAACCAAAAAAAAAAAAAAGAAATCCAAACAAACAAATATTTCAGGAAAAGAGTTAATATAGAATAGTAATATGACTTGCAATACTCTAGAAGAAACTTACGGTGTTAAGAGAAGATAGAAAAGAGATGGGTTCATGCAATGTATTAAAAATCAAGAAAAATAAAAACTATACGGAAAGCGATGAATTCATAGGTAACTCTCGCAAATAAATCAAAACCTCCCAAAAGAAATCAAAGCAGAGGGGCAAAACTGAAGAAATTTGACAAAATCCCGTGACTACTACGAATCAACTAAACTTAGACATTCCTTAACATATATACACACAAGGAGAGAGACAGACAAGAGAAACCAAAAGGCAAACAAACACAACCAGCTAGCAAAGAAAATATATATATATATACATATATATATATATATATATATATATATATATCATAACAAAGCAAAAGCTATCGCAAACTGAGCAAATTTATAAGGGACTTAATATCAATAGCCATTGGCGATAAGTTTCACAGCAACCCACATGAAGAAAAACTAAAATTGCAACTCACAATCAGGACTTAAAAAATAGAAGGTACAGAATAAGCACACTCTCATAATTCATAAAACCAAAACGCATTACTAATTGGAAAATCAAAAACACCAAACAACATAGTCCTAAAACACTCCTGAACCACTAATAAGGGGGAAAAAGGAAAAACCCATTGTCCAAAAAAGAGCAAAGAAAAGGTTGAAATCATATTCCACAACATTGAGCAGAAGACGCACCCTGGTTTAGCAATTTCTGAGTTGTTTCATTAGGGTCCATGTTGCTTTCTTTAAGCGCCAAATATATATCGCTGTCAGAGTGATTACCCACTATCTCTTTGATGGATTGGATGGTTTTGCGCAATTCCGTTGAGAGTATCTGAGGTCCACCTTCGATTCGCGAGGCAGAGACCATCTCTCTCTCACACACAACCTCTCTCTCTCTCTCTCTCCCTCTCTCTCTCTCACACACAACCTCTCTCTCTCTCTCTCTCCCTCTCTCTCTCTCTCTCTCTGTATGTTCGCCGAATAAAGAGAACCCAATAAAGATAGATATAGATATAGATATATATATATATATATAAGAATCAAAACCCTAAGGGAGAAGAAGAGCAGATGATGGTGATGAAGATGGTGAATATAAGAGAAACAAGGCTAGGGTTTTGGGGCGCATTCGAAGAGGGGGAGAAGGAGAGGTTGGAAGCGAAGCGAGGGTTTTGAAAAACGTTACTAGAGAGAGAGACTAGACCAGAACCACTCCAAAGGAAAGGAAAGGAGTTTTGTTTTGTTTTTTCTTTTTTTTTTTTTTTTTTTGGGGCAAAATCTTGAATGAATTAAAGGGCGGATACCACAATTGCCCTTGGTGTTGAGTTTAATTGCGGGAACATGATTTGATTTTTCTTTTTTGAGTGAACATGATATTCGTATTCGGGAAAGGAATGAGAAGATTCTTTTGTATTTATGGGATAATTAGGATTCGGATTATAGCCCTAATTGGCTAATTTTCTTGCACTGAGCAAAGTTTTTCGTAATCTATAAATAAATTAGGTAAATATCAGGTTTTTTCCTTATTAATTAAATCTATCCCCACACTACTTTTTTAAAATGAATTTTTGATGAATTATTGACGATCTTAACGAATTCTTGATAAATTCTTGATGTCAGTAATAATCTTGATGAATTATTGATGAATTCTTGACTATTTTTCTCCCAAAAATAATAGAATCTAATAGCGGTGATAAATTTAGTTAAGTATTTAAAAAAAATGGTAATTATCTTTTTAACCCATAATACATTAGAACATTGTTTGGGTCTGGCTTGTACTTTGGGCCAGTGCAGAAAAGCCCAAAAGTATTTCTAAGAAATGCCATTTTTTTATATTAATTTAAAAAATAGTCATTTTTATGCCTATTTAATAAATAACCGTTTTATAAACTTTTTTTAAAGTAAATCAATTTTTTATAAAATAATTCAAATTTTTTTAAAAAAATGACTATTTTTCATATTTAATATATCAAAATATATTTATTTATTTTTTAAAAAATTGATTTATTTTTTTAATAATTTTCAAAATTTAGTTATTTTAAGAGTGTTTGAAAAACAGCTACATTGCAAACTTGAATCCAAAATTCGACCATTTAGCCAGAACCCTAATTATAGGCCTTGTTCTAGATCCACGGCCTGATACCCAACTTTTCAACAAGGGAGAACATGAATCAAAGTTAACAATAACGTTTGTAATTGTACTTTATTAACTACTATTTTTTATTGCTAATTTTTTTTTTTCAGAATCAGTTTGGAAAAAGAGAAATCACAGACAAAATAGACTTTTGAAAAGAAAAAGTAGTGTAAACTTTAGCAGAGATTGTTATAAATAATTAGTTGGGTCTATTAAGTGGTAGTGGTATAATTTTTTCCTCAATCATTACATATGGTAAAATTTACAAATTTAATTAAGGAATTTACATAGAACCTAAAAAAAAAATAAAAAATGGCCTACTGAAAAAATGGATACTTTTCAATCAACAAATCACTTAGATGGGTGATTTTGTTGTGTCGCTTGTAGAAGTTGTCCATTAGGTGACCATTTGTTTACCTAGTCATTTAATTGCTAACTTGATCACTTTCGAAATCCATGCTTGGCTAGGAATGTCGTTAATGGTGGTGTTGCTAATTGTTGTGCGGTCTAAAATCCTAAGGTCGCATAAGGGTTATATGCGACCTCCTCCGTGATAGTTATATGCGACCTCTTCCACAAGTTATATGCGACCTTATCCGTGTAGTCTCTTTTGTATAAGTATGCGCGACCTTCTCCGAATAGGTGGTGGGCGACCTCTTCCGAAAAAAAAGAGAAACAGAAGTATATACTATGTCAAACAGGAAACCTACAAGGAAAGGAAAACAGAAGTCTCCTATTTATGATCAACTAGTTATCCGTTTTGAAGGGTTATCCAATTATGTTGTTACTTAATTTACGTTACCCAATTGTATAGTTACCCGTTTATACAATTAGGATCCTAGGGACATAGGATTACCTTTACCTATATAAAGGGGACTCAATGTTCCGAAGGGAAGCAAGTTTTGAGTATTCCAATTATTCTTCAGTTTTTCCAATCTCCAGACGAGATGTTGTAACCTTGAGTGTTCATAATTCTTCATAAAATATTAGAAAAACAGTAGACGTAGGCTCATCTTTTTCGGGGCTGAACCACTATAAAATCCTCTTTCCTTATTTGCTTTGATTATTAATTCAATTCACACAAGCCACATCTCTTGATTTTTTCTAAATTTATTGTTGATAAAACCTCCATCAACAATTGGCGCTAGAAAGAGGGCTATTCCGGCAGAAAAATTTGTCAAATTCCACTTTTTCAATAATGGTAAACACTAGAAACACTACCAGAGTCACTGGAACTAGCCAAAACCAACCTCAAAGTACTGCTGCTACACAGGCAGCCCCTGCTCTGGATCCACCTACTATGACGATAACAGAGAACCTTTCCCAGAGATAGGATCGTATGGAGGAAACGCTCGTGAACCTTCAGCAAGTCACTAACCAGATCAATGACACCCTGCGACGACTTGCTGAAGGGCAAATGGTGATCCCACCACAACATGAACGTCCCAAAGAACGTCCTGCTCAATTACCTGAGAAGGGAATACAGATCCTCGAGACGAGAAGACGCGGCCAGCCAAGAACTCAGCAGGAGCGTCATGAAGATCGCATCTCCAAAGGGAAAGGCAAGGTTGCAAACTTGCCACCAGAATCTGGTACGGAGAGTTCAAGTACAAACCGTGATCATATACAACCTTCTTGTAAATCCACTAATAGCTAGGATCGCTTGAGTGGCGAACTAGGACGACCATCGAGAAGCGTCTTCGAAAGAATCAGCAGGGAGTCAAGACAAGATCCTACAGACTTAAAACAGTATTTGGAGCAACGACGTGGTCATGATCGATCTGTATCGCATCACAATGACCAAAGCTGGTCTCGTCGCACTATGTCACTGGATTCCTCTCATAGGTCGCAAAAGACTCTACCTGACCAACCCGCTGTGAAACAGGATAACGAACGAAGGTCACTTTTACCACCAGCAAGGAATGATGCTTTCCCTCTGAACGTCGATGTTCACAATTTAAGGATCACATTAGATGCACTTGCTGGCTGGGACGATGAGCTCGCTGATGGGTATCGACAGTCGCCATTCAGCGAGGAGGTTCGAGCTGCAGCTCTTCCCACCAGATTCAGACTTCCCACCATCAACACTTTTGATGGGAAGACTGATCCACAGGACCATATGGATCACTTTAGTGACTTGATGGAACTTCATCGGGTTAATAAACATGCACGCTGCAGATGTTTCGCTGTAACACTCTCAGGAGCAGCGAAGAAGTGGTTTCAAGGACTTAAATTCAGTTCAATTTCGTCCTGGCAACAATTACAGACGGCGTTTTTAAGACAGTTTAAGGCCGCAAAGAATTTCACTGTTCCGCTTGTTAGTTTGTCCGCAATCCGGCAAGGTCCAGAGGAGACTCTACGATCTTATCTCAATCGGTTCACTTCAGAGCTAGCAAAGGTCAACAACCCACCTGAAGGAGGAGTTCTCACTCTTATGATGGCTAGGGTGCGACCAAAAACAAAACTTTGGAAGGAATTGCTTGAATGAGAGTGTAGAACTCTCGAAGACTTCTACCGAAGAGTCGGTCGACATCTAAGGTTAGAATCTTCACGTGAGAATCTTCAAAAGACTAAAAAAGGAGGAAAGACAGATGCGGCAAAAGTTGCGGTCATCACCAACAATAGCGGTAATAAGAAAAACAAGAGGAATAATGAATAGACAAATGAGAATCAGCCTAGACCTAAAAGGCAGGAGATTTCAAAAGCTCCCATGAGGTTTAATAATCACACTGAATTAAACGCGTCCATAGATCATATCTATGTGATCACAAATCAGAAGGAGCGATTCCAACAACCAGAACCAAAGAAGCGGGACAGGGTAAAGCGCGACCCCAACAAGTTTTGCCGATATCACAATGATATTGGGCATGACACTAATAGTTGCTTTACCCTGAAAGATGAAATCGAAAGGCTGATTAGAGAAGGACGATTGCGGCAGTATACCAGGCAGAGCGTTGAAAGGCGAGAAGAAGACTAACAGCGACCTCCAGAAATTCAGCGTGAGGTGCAAACTATTTTTGGAGGACCGCATGTTGGAGGAGATTCCAAGCGAGCACAGGATAGATACGCACGAGAAGCTCGACAGCAGCCGTTAACCAACGTCATGCATCTTGATCAGCGACCACGCAAGCTTCAACGAGTACCGGAAATGGATATTACCTTCACAGAGCAAGATGCAAGGGAAGTCCATTATCCGCATAATGATGCGCTGGTCGTAAAAATTAACTGTGGAAGCACACAGTTGTGGCGAGTATTGGTCGACAACGAAAGTACTGTGGACATCCTATACTTCGATGCCTTCAAGAAGATGGGGTTAAATGAGAGCGACTTGAAGCCTGCCGCCACTCTACTCTATGGTTTTACTGGTGACAGCCTGATGCCTATGGGCATGATTGAACTGATGGTCAGCGTTGGGACCTTTCCAAGAGTTTCATCGATAATGACCCAGTTTTTGGTGGTAGATTGCCCATCTGCCTTCAATGCTGTGCTAGGAAGACCGACATTAAGGGAACTTCGAGCTGTCACCTCGATCTATCATCTAACAATGAAGTTCCCGACCCAACATGGGGTAGGCGAGGTGCGAGGAAATCAGTATGATGCAAGGACTTGCCATAACAACTCGCTGAAACTCGCAGCAAAGGATGCGACGTCCCGCACAATGATGGTCCACTTGCCAGAAGAAGCGATCGAAGCGTCAGTCGTGGTAACAGATGAAGCGTCAGTCGTGGCAGTGGATAAAACGTCAGCTGAGGCAGCGAGCAAAGCTCAAGTCAGATCGTCAGATAAAGCGTCAGTCGAATCGTCAGTGAAAGCGTCAATCGAATCAACCAGTGAAGACTTCGATCCTCGAGAAATTGATGAAGTCAGAACTGGACCCGTTGAAGACCTGGAAGATTTATCATTCGATCTTTCTTCCAGGACTTTGAAGATTGGAACGGAGGTTCAAAGACCTGTGCGAGCTTCATTGATCGCTTTTCTGAGGTCTAATTTGGATGTCTTTGCATGGCAGCATTCGGATATGG
>JXTB01000300.1:167602-208079 GCA_002914805.1 Parasponia andersonii
AACGTCTTGTCAATATGATGTTTGCAAAACAAATTGGCAAGACAATGGAGGTATACGTCGATGATATGCTAGTCAAGTCGGAAAAAGCTGAAGATCACATCAAGCACCTTGATGAGATGTTCAAAATCCTCCGGAGATACCAGATGAAGCTAAATCCCCAGAAGTGTGTGTTTGGAGTGGGATCTGGAAAAAATCTGGGTTTTATGGTCAACCAGCGAGGGATCAAAGCAAATCCTCAGAAGATACAAGCATTGATTGATATGCAATCTCCTCGTAAACCCAGAGATGTACAAAGCCTAGCAGGAAGAGTAGCTGCTCTCAGTCGGTTTGTATCCAGATCAACCGATAAATGCCAACCTTTCTTTGAGGTGTTGAAGGGATCAAAAAGGTTAGAGTGGATGGAGAAATGCGAGCAGGTGTTCCACGAATTAAAAAAACACTTAGGTTCCCCTCCACTCTTATCAAAACCAAATCCGGGAGAAGAATTATGCCTATATCTCGCTGTTTCTAAGTATGCGACGAGTGCCGCATTAATTTGCGAGGAGTCAAATATTCAGCGACCTGTGTATTATGTGAGTAAGAGATTACTTGATGCTGAAACCAGGTATCCAGAGATGGAAAAATTGGCGCTGGCACTCGTCATTGCAGCAAGAAAGCTTCGACCTTACTTCCATGCTCACTCCATCCGAGTTTTCACGAATTTCCCGTTGAAACAGGTCTTACAGAAACCTGAGACGTCAGAGCGGCTGCTTAAGTGGGCTGTTGAATTGAGTCAATTTGACATCAATTTTTAACCTCGCACTGCTATAAAGGGGCAAGCCCTCGCAGATTTTATCGCAGAATTTACGTACGAAGTCAATCTTCCCACGGGAGTACTCGAGAAACCTACCTCAGATACATCAAAGTTGTGGAAGCTTTATGTTGACGGGTCATCGAATAAGAATGGAGCAGGTGCGTGCATAGTTTTAATCAGTCCTGAAGGGCACAATATTCACTATGCACTTCGCTTCAAATTCCCAGCGTCAAATAATGAGGCCGAATACGAAGCACTGATAGCTGGCCTAAAGCTCGCACAGGAAATGAAGGTCGAAGTAATCGAGGTGTATAGTGACTCCCAGCTGGTCGTCTGTCAGGTTAAGGGTGATTATCAAGTGAGAGGAGAGAAGATGATGGCCTATTTGAAGAAGGTGCAGCAGTTGTTCTTAACGTTCGACACGTATGATATACAGCTTCTTCCTCGCATTAAAAACACCTGGGCAGATGTACTCGCTAAGCTCGCTTCGACAAAGGATGTAGAATTATTGAAAGTAGTTCCCGTTAAATTTCTTATCTCACCGAGCATCGAGGTCGAACCCCAAGTAATTATACCAGTTGATGAGGAACCATCGTGGATGGACCCCATAATGCGACATATACAAACCGGCGATCTCCCTGAAAATAAAGACGATGCAAGGCGGCTTCGCATGAAAGTGGCTCGCTATATCATTCAGGATGAGCAACTTTATCGAAGGAGTTTCAGCTCGCCATTATTATTGTGCGTCAATGATAAAAAAGCACGCTACATTATGAGGGAAATTCACGAAGGAATATGTGGGAATCATTCTGGGGGGCAAGCGCTCGCGAATAAGATTCTTCGACAAGGGTACTTTTGGCCAACTATGAAGAAGGATACATTGGAGTTTGCTAGGAAATGCGATAAATGTCAGAGATTTGTGACCATTCCTAGAATACCACATGTTCCTTTAACTTTAATGTCTAGTCCATGACCATTTGCTATGTGGGGAATTGATATTATCGGGATGCTTCCATTAGCGCGAGGTGGTTTGAAGTATGCGGTGGTTGCAGTTGATTACTTTACAAAATGGACGGAAGCCGAAGCATTGAGCACCATCTCCGCAAAGAAAATGATAGATTTCATTTACAAATCTATAATCTGTCGTTATGGTATACCACATACCATAATTTCTGATAATGGAAAGCAATTCGATTGTGACGAGTTCCGTAATTTCTGCAATAACTTGGGCATCAAAAAGAGCTTCTCCGTTATTGTTCATCCACAGGCCAATGGGCAGGTGGAAGCGATAAACAAAATACTCAAGCAAAATATAAAGACAAAACTGGAGGAGCATAAAGGAGCTTGGCCAGAAGTACTTCCAGAAGTATTATGGGCTTATCGCACCACACAACGAACTACTACAGGAGAAAGTCCATTCTCATTGGCTTATGGATATGAAGCGATGATTCCTGTTGAAATTGGTGCGGGCTCCCTGCGGCGATCTATTTATGAGCAAAAATAGAATAATGTGTTGCTGAGAGTTGAACTCGATCTTTTAGAAGAGCGGCGTGAACAATCTCAGCTCCGAATTGCATCATACCAACGGCGCACTGCTCGATATTATAATTCCAAAGTCAAGGGTAGACATTTTGAAGTTGGAGATCTTGTCCTTCGACGAGTTCTACCTAATAATAGAGAGCATGGTGCTGGTGTATTTGGGCCTTCTTGGGAAGGACCTTATGTTATTGATAATGTCATTCGACCTGGAACATATAATATAGCTCGCATCGGTGGACAAAAGGTCGAGCATGCCTGGAATACTGAACAGCTTCGTCGTTATTATCAATAATTCTTCATGATATCTTCAACAGCCTATTGTATCTTCTTCATTAATATTCAATAATACTTCTTCGACTATTATTACTTCGGCTATTCTTCATTTATAGTTTTATGGCAGTTTTCGGACACCATAAAACTCGGGGGGCAGTAGGATCAGAATGTTATCTCCTACTGGTTTCCTAAAGGACTATGCAAACATCCATTTAGAGGAGACAGGGTTTTAGATCGTCGAAGTGTCTAAATCTCAGATCATCGACATGTCTGAATCTCCTTAAAATCCTAGGATTTTCTCCTCGCTTCATGCCTCAGCATGTCGTATTACGCAATTTCCCTCCTCGAACAGAAAAGTAACAAAGCAAAACGTTCGTTGTTTGAAGTGATATATTACTATATTTTATTTTGACATGGAACTTTTGAAATACAGTTAGAGTTTGCATCACTCGTATTAATTGTTTTCTTAAGCGACCTAACCTATCCTAACGCTTAAAACTCGATTTAAGTTAGTCGGATTTAAATCGCTAAAAGTGTAGGAGCATATGAGGAAAAATGATATTCATTAAAAAAAAAAAAGAAGTTGTCCATACAGAAAGGGGACAAAGCCTGCATTGTTTAAAAAAAAAACAAAAAACACTTCATGTGGAAGGGCTCGCGCCGTCATCTCCAGTCTTAGTCGTATCCTCTTTCCAGCTCTGCATAAGTTCGACCACATCCTCGCCAAGGATGGAGAAGTCAAAATCCGGATGCTCGCAGAATATGTTAAAGATGATGGTCGACGAGGCGATATCACTAGCTTTATCTTCGAGTTCTTTGACCTCGGTCGCTTTGAACTCCTCGATAGCTTTGTGAACCGCCTCGGTGGTCGCTTCTCTCATACGGTCCGGATACTCAGAAACGATCTTCTCGAGCTCTTTGACTTTCTCTTCGAGATTTTCCTTGGCGAGTTTCTCCTTGTTTAGGTCCTCGAGCATCTGCTGCTTCTCTGAGTGGAAGTTCGCTCTCTCCTCCTCCCAAGCCTTTTCCGAGTTCTCGAACGCTTAAGTTATCTCATCAACTTTCTCAGCTTTCTCTAAGCATTCGAGAACTGGATCGTGCATCAGGACAGCAGCAGCCGCAGTCTAAAAAAAAAAATGTGTAAATTTCCAAGTTAACATCAAAAGAGTTCGTGAAGAGAAGATTGAGAAGCTTACATTCGCCAGCATCCTCATCGCAGATCCGAAAGCGACCTTGGCAGAACGTCGCTTCATTCACTCCCAACCCTCTTCAGACGTGAAGCGGTCGATAAAGGTTGCGCTCATACCAGCCTTCTCTGGTAGTTGGTTAAGGAGTGCGAAGAGCTCGTCGCCTTTATCCAAGTTCGGTTCCGAAGAAGTGGCAGCCTCGGTAGGGGATTCGGGAGTACTCGCTGGCTACGATGGTTGTGGAGGGGGCGAGCTCGCTGGGATGTCCTCGAAGGCGACTTTTCTCTTCTTCGAGCAGTCGACCTTCTCCTTCCCTTTCGATGGCGGAGTACTCTCGGGTGTTTTGGTTTTTGCCATTGACCCGAGAGTTGATGCAGGTGCTCGCAGACCACTACCAATAACCATCTCTGTACAAAATATGTTAGTGAGCGAGGAAACATAATATAAAGGTAATTAGAATGAGCGTGTGATTACCTTCTTCTTGTGGAGCTGGTTGAGGAGCTGGTGGTGACACAGTCTCTGGAGATGAAGGCTCTGAGCGTGGAGGTGTGGCCGGTGCCTTTCTTTTTCTGATCCTGGAGGACGAGGCACCTAAGTCCGTCCTCTTTCTTGGCTTCTTCTTCGAGCTCGATGGCTTGGAAGAGATAACCGGGGGGTCTGGGAATGCGGCACCCTTCGGAATCAGACCGTAAATGACCAAGTTCTTCGTTGTGCCTAGTACCTTCCAGTTAAATTCTTCAACTGGAAGGTCGTTGATCTTATATACTCTTGCGAGCTGATCCCTGGAGAGTCCGGGTCGATCCTTATTATCTGCGATGACATTAGAATGCGATCAGTATAAGAATAAATATATAAACAAGGCAATAAATTGGAAGGCTACCTACCGGGATTTTGAAAGAAGCCGTTAGCTGCATAGTCAAAATGAAAAAATGGATTTTTCCATTTTCCCATGTTATTGCGAACCCCATAGATCGTTTTTATTGCTTGATTCGACCATTTGCTCGCATAGAAGAAACCGAGATCTGACGGATTTGACTTTACTTGGTAGAACCAAGCAAATTTCTTCAGGTGAAGGGGTTTCTAAACCTAGTTTATGGTATAATATATACAAACCTACCAGATATCTATAGGTATTAGGGGTCAATTGAAAAGAGACGACCCTATAGTAATCGATGATTGATTTTATATACGGATGGAGTAGGAGATGCACACCACACTTGAGGACTGCCTCAGAAAAGGAAGCGAGTCCATGAGGGAGAGTGTGTGGTCGGTTAAATTCCATTGGTAGACGAAGGGGGATGGCGATCTTGTAGCTGCTCGCAATTTTTCTGAGTTTGTTCGACGTGCAGCTCGTCCGAATATTGATACATGACCAATTCCCCTCTATGTACTAGTAGCCAGATGAAAATACAGGGGCATCCCTTATGTGTCTGGGCCACTGATCCTGGGGAAGATCGCCTATTCGAGGACTACTCTGTCTTGCCCCTGTTATTTCTATCTCGGGTTCCAGCTCGAGATAATCCTCAAGGTTAATGGAGCTAACACTCGAGTTAGATTCTCCAGAAAAAGCATTTCCTTCCCTAAATTCCTCACTACTAGACATCTGAAAAGAAATACGCAGGGATTCAGATATCAAGGATTTCCACTATGCTAGCACTCTGGGTATTCATCCTAAAATTGTACTAAACAAGCAAGCTCATTCCTAAATGGTCTACGGATTCATCAGTAAATGTTCGAGCAGTTCATCAGTAAGTGTTCGAGCAGTTCATCAGTAAATGTTCGAGCAGTTCATTGGGAATAAAATAGGGTATCAGACCCTAGAAATTCTTTTCATAGGTTTATTTCTAATTGATATCTAGTAATTCTACCCTACGGACTAGAAAAGAGGGTGTTAAAAAAAATCTCATTTCACTTCGGTGAAATGAGTATTTATTCCCAAAGATTGAAATTATTTTCAAGAATAGAAGAAATAAGAGAAGAAATAAGAGAAGAAATAAACTGACCTTTCTTCAGAAGTGGAAGATTTGAGACGATTTGAAACTTCGTCGGAGAAGAAGCTGTGATTTGAGCGAGCTGAGAGATAAAACGGTGCTAGGGTTCTTTGGGATTTTGATATTTTCTGAGATAGAAACAGTAAAATGAAATAGGACGGGATGGTTTCTGATATTTATAATCCAAGTACCGTTAAATCACAACCGTAAATCAAGGAGTTTGAATTTTAAATCTGAAGGCTGAAGATTGCGCGAGATTTGATTCTATCCGAAAAGTCAGGATTGTTTAAAATTTGAAAAGATTTAGAGCGACGGTTGATATCATTAGACTTCCTCGAATTCTGCTCTCTCAGAAAAGGCTACACGTGTTCCGTTCTGACAGAAAAAAAGATACGCGTGATCTTGAGAGATGGGATTTGAAATCTGGCGGCTCTTCGACTATTCAGACCTCAAGTTTAGGTCATGACATCACATGTTTAAGGTCGCATGGTAATTGGAAGCTCCATTTCTTCCTAAAGAACTAATGGAGCTGGGGGGCAATTGTTATGCGGTCTAAAATCTTAAGGTCACATAAGGGTTATACGCGACCTCCTCCGTGATAGTTATATGCGACCTCTTCCACAGGTTATATGCAACCTTATCCGTGTAGTCTCTTTTGTATGAGTATGTGCGACCTTCTCCGAATAGGTGGTGGGCGACCTCTTCCGAAAGAAAAGGGAAACAGAAGTATATGCTATGTCAAATAGTTATCCGTTTTGAAGGGTTATCCAATTATGTTGTTACTTAATTTACGTTACCCAATTGTATAGTTACCCGTTTATACAATTAGGATCCTAGGAACATAGGGTTACCTTTACCTATATAAAGGGGACTCAATGTTCCGAAGGGAAGCAAGTTTTGAGTATTCCAATTACTCTTCAGTTTTTCCAATCTCCAGACGAGACGTTGTAATCTTGAGTGTTCATAATTCTTCATAAAATATTAGAAAAACAATGGACGTAGGCTCATCTTTTTCAGGGCTGAACCACTATAAAATCCTCTCTCCTTATTTGCTTTGATTATTAATTCAATTCACACAAGCCACATCTCTTGATTTTTTCTAAATTTATTATTGATAAAACCTCCATCAACACTAATAATTCAAATTGTGATTTATGTCCACCAATTTGATTTTGGCAGCATGGTTATCGTCGAAGTTACCCACTCAACATCGCATCTGTATCTTCATGGTGATAGACGGCGAAATCATCACCAAACTCTTAACAATCATTGGTGACCAACGAAGCCTAGTACTCTCACGAATACATATCAACTTTTCATATATTGGTGATATTAGATATGCATAATAGATTGTCAAACCAAATACAATTATAGAATATATCATACCAAATTGCATTGAAAAGATTTATTGAGAGAAAATACATGATTGACCTGGATCCATTGTGTCTAACAGCAAAAGATATGATCATGTAAGCAGAAACGATTAATTAATTAGAACCTAAGGATAGAAGGTTTTCCATAATTAAAATACTCTATGTATGCTCAATAGATTCTCTCCCTGTTGATGGAGGTAAAGGAAAATAACGTACATTCTATTTGGCTTGGAGACCAAAAGCCTAATAGTATATCCTTATATACTCGCAGCTGGTAGAGATCTCATCAATATTTATTGGACTAGGATTAATTAATCACACATTAACAATTCATACTTAATTGGTAATTTTCTGAGCCTATAATTAGATCACTTAATAGCCTCACTTAATTAGATAGTCCTAATATATAATATAATTGTTATAAAACCTATGGCTCATATGCTGGATTAAGAATATATCCTAACAATCTCCCACTTAGACTACATGGGTTTTTCCTGAGACAATTATATAATAAAAATTTGAGTGCGTACTTTATTACTGTTTGTTAAGAAATTACTCCTTAAGATAATCTGAATTATTTTGTATATCAACATGAAACCAAAGCAGTATTCATCGTACTTAGGTAAGTAACTAAACCCATCGCTGGTTACCAAATCAATATGCACAATGACACCAAAAAAAATATGGATATGTGGCATGGAAATTATACGAAAAGTGATCTTACATGTCTATTTCTATTTGGTCCTACTTTATGATTCCAACGAATCAACCTCAATCTTTCACTTTATGTAAAATTGTAACTTTATGCAAAATAATAGATAAAGAGAAAATAAAATATAAATTCAGAGTATAAAAAAAAACCATCACTTTATTGATATGAAATAATAAATATATCTGTCATAAGAGAACTCATAGAATCTAACTTCCATTAATTCTGGACATTTTTAAATGGTACAACATCTATATGAGCATTATGCTTATGAAACACCTTAGGCATTAGACTTTTGATGAGTAGATCTGTCAACATGGAGTTAGTGTCGATATGTTCTATAGTCACTAGATGACTCTGAACTCTTTTTTAATAACTAAAAACTTAATGTCTAAGTGTTTAGACTTTGGCAAGCTTCTGTTATTATTGGAAAATAGAACAATGGCTCTATTATCGTAATAAATCTTTAATGGTTTTTCAATGTCATCAACAATTCGCAGCCCAATGATAAAATTTCGCAGTTATATCCCTTGATTCGATGTCTCATGACAAGCTATAAACTATACCTCCATGGTGAAAGAAGCTGTGAGCGTATGCTTAACACTCTTCCAGGATACAACTCCCCTAGTAAGCATGTAAATATAGCCTGAAATGGATCTCTTACTATCTAGATATCTAGTATAATCGAAGTCGGAATACTCCACGATCTCCAAATGATCAGATTTCCAATAAATGAGCATGTAATTTTTTGTTCTTTGTAAATATCGTAAAACCTTTTTTGTTGTTGTCCAGTGATCTATATCAGGGTTGCTTAAATATCCCAATACTCCAACTATGTACGCTAAATTTAGATACGTACATATTTGAGCATATATCAAACTCCATACTGCAAATGCATAGGGGATCTTTTGTATTTCTTTAGCTTCAAACTCATTCTCGTGGTATTGAATGAGACTAAATTTATCACCCTTAGCAATGGGTGTATCTCTTGAGGTACACTTGCTCATGCCAAATCTATTAAGTACCTTTTCAATATAGCTCTTTTTGATAACCCAAGTATGCTCTGAGAGTGATCTTGATGTATTTTAATCCCTAATACAAAAGAGGTGTTCCCAAAATCTTTCATCTCAAATTTGTTTGATATAAATCGTTTGGTTTCATGCAATAAGCCTGTATTATTGCTTACTAAAAGTATGTTATCGACGTATAAAACTAGAAAGATACATTTACTTCCATTGAACTTGTGATAAATGCATCCATCTACCAAATTTTCCTCAAAACCGAATGAGGAAATAACTTGATGGAACTTATGATACCATTGATGGGATACTTGTTTGAGACCATAGATAGATTTCTTTAGTTTACAGACCATAAACTTCAGATCTCCAGTTACAAAGTTTTCTAGTTGTACCATGTAAATCATTTCCTCAATATCACTATTGAGAAATGCAGTATTTTCATCCATCTGATGTAGTTCCAAATCAAAATGAACTATTAGTGCTATAATTATCCTAAAAGAGTTTTTCGAAGAAACTAGAGAGAAAATATCTTTATAGTCAATGCCTTCTTTTTAAGTGAAATCTTTAGTAACTAGATGAGCTTTATATTTCTAATATTGCCTTTAGAATCCCTTTTGGTTTTAAAAATTCATTTACAACTGATAGGTTTCTTTCCTGCTGCCAATTCGACGAGTTCCCAAACGTCGTTATCTTTCATAGATTTCATCTTATCCTTCATGACAGCGATCCATTGTTGGTATTTTAAACTTTGATTCGCTTGACTGAAATTGAATGGATCATTTTTCACTCCTATATCAAATTCATGTTTTAGGAGATAGAAGATGTAATCATCCGGAATCGCGTTTCTCCTTTCCCTAGTAGATCTCCTTAATGGCATTTCCTCTTGAGATTGTTAAGGTTACTTTTTGAGAGCAACTTCCTTATGTAAGATAGGGAGTTGCAAAATATTGTCTTAAATTTCATATTTACTTCTTGAATAATGTCAAGCAAAATGAGCCTGATCACCTTCAATAGTAACTATAGGAAGAGAAACAAATTCCTCTTCAAAGACAATATCATTTATCTTATCTCCTCCCTAACCTTAACATCCTCAAGGAATCTTGTATTACCCATCTCAGAAAATGACCTATTAAAGGGATCATAGAATTTGAAACCTCTAGATCTTTTAGCATAGCCAACAAAATAGCAGCTTATTGCTCTTGAGTCTAGTTTCTTTTCATGTGGCCTGTATGGCCTTACCTCATATGGACAACCCCAAATATATAAATGCCTAATACTAAGCTTCTTGCATGTCCATAGTTCAATTTATCTTGAGAGGTTATTGCTAAGTGAGCATTATCTGTCTTATTTTGCTTCAATTTATCCTCTTCTTGTATACTATGAGATATGAGCTCATTAAGAGTCCATTTTTCTTTCTAGGTATTGTAGCTCACTTTAAATTGATTGAGTTACGATAGAAGAGATAGTAGAACAAATTGCACGAACAAGTCACCCAACAGCTCTAACTTAAGTACCGTTAGTTTTGAAGCCAGATTGGACATCTCTATGATGTACTCCTTTATGTTCCATTTACATTTATAATGCATAGCAAGTAAATTACTCAATATAATACTTATTTCTGCTTTGTCATTATTTTGGAAACGTTCCATAATTGCGTCAAGAAATGCCTTAGCATTATCAACCTTTGGCACAATGCCCCTAATGGTCTCAGGTATAGAATGTTCATTATCATATGACTCATGCAATTAGAACATTCCTACTACTTAAAGTTCTTAATATCCGTAGTAGAATTTTCATCTGTAAGAGCAACATATTGTTCTTTCCCCAGTGT
Organism: Parasponia andersonii; assembly: GCA_002914805.1. NCBI lineage: Eukaryota > Viridiplantae > Streptophyta > Magnoliopsida > Rosales > Cannabaceae > Trema > Trema andersonii. The sequence goes on from JXTB01000300.1 coordinate 178,318, forward strand.
AAAGTATAGATCCATACAACCGAGCACAGTCATGACGTGCTCTTTTCACTTCTTGAAGTTTGTGCCGTTAAGCACAAGAATTGAATTCAAATTAGCATATATGTTTGAAACATAAACTGAATATAGAACAAAAAACAGAACTAATAACTCACGTTAATAACATGTCATAAACTTAGCATACAAAACAAAGATATACTAGCATGACATACAGAAAATAAACATAAAAGGTGGGCTCCCATCACAAGATTCCCAGAACAACATCAATAAGTCTTCCTTTAGGCTACTTATTAACTTGTAAGTGGTACTTTTCAATGTAGTAATCAAATAGTGGCAGTAAATCTTTCTTTGGGCCGATTTACTCTCTATATAGAAACTTAATAACCATCACATATCTATTACCGTATGTGTACTCATTATTCGGCCAAATAACCACTTTCCTTTAGGCCTGTAATTATTCACATGAACAATAAACACATAGACATTTACATATTTTAAAATAAATAAATCTATACAATAGAGGTTACATTGGCAACATGTTATTTCAACTCATCTATTTCAAAATATTTTAAAAAATAGTGCAAAGAAAATAATAACCAAAGTATCCAAAATATTAAACTGTAAATTTCAATGCACAAATATTAATAGATGACCAACTAAGTTTTAAGCATTTTTATCAACTCTTAAAGTCAAATAGAGTTTTCAATGGATAAAGTGTGGGTCGTACTGAAGCTAAGTTGAGAAAACAAAACTGATTGATTAAGTTTCAAGTTAGAACTCCTTAAATTGAGTCGAAAATGACTCAATTCTATCCAAAATGGAGACCATGTGCCTTAATTAGGTCAAAATTTGACCTAAAACATTTCTTTCATTCCCAGGTGATGGCGCTACTGTGCCAGTATGTGGCATCGTGGCGCTATCTTTGTTGTTGGGTGGCACTGCAGTGCCACCTGATCTATAAGGTGGTGCTGCGACACCACTGATATGACACCACGGCGCCAAATTTCAGCCTTTAGTGTTAATTTTCCGATTTAAAAAATGGGTAACTCAAATCTTATGCGATTTTTCGCCATAATTTGTAAACTTTATGACCCAAAACTCAGAATTCAACCTTCAAATACTTAATATCTCAACAAAATCATAAAAAATTCATCAATCATACATGTAATATCTAAACCCTAGAAAACCAAATAAGTAAAGATATCAAAAAAATAGAGACATGCATGATTATCCTAAGCAATTTAACATGATAATCTGCTCTAGTACCACTTGTTAGATATGCATAATGAATTGTTAAATCTTATACAATCTTAGAATCTATCATGTCAAATTATCAAGAAAAGATTTGTTGAGAGAAAACATGTAACTAACCTGGATCCATTATGTCTAACAGTAAAAGAAGTGATCATGTAAGCAAAAGCAATTAATTAATTAGAGCTGAGGGTAGAAGGTCTTCCACAGCCAGAATACTCTATATATGCTCAATGGGTTCTCTTTTTGTTGATGGAGGCAGGGGAGAAGAGCATACATTCTATTTGGTTTGAGAACCAAAACCCTAATAGTTATGTCCATATATATTAGCAGCCAATAGAGACCACATCAATCCTTATTGGACTAGAATTAAGTAACCACACATTTACAACCCATACTTAATTGATAATTTCTTGAGCCTATAATTAGATCACTTAATGACCTTATTTAATTAGACGATCTTAATATAATATAATTTTTATATAATTTGTAACCCACCTATTGGGTTAAATGTAAAACCCAACAGGAGAAACTTTGATTTGGGTTAAATGCATACGTTCTATTTGGTTTGAGAACCAAAACCCTACTAATTATGTCCATATATATTAGCAGCTAATAGAGACCCCATCAATCCTTATTGGACTAGAATTAGGTAACCACACATTTACAACCCATACTTAATTGATAATTTCTTGAACCTATAATTAGATCACTTAATGACCTTATTTAATTAGACGATCTTAATATAATATAATTTTTATATAATCTGTAACCCACCTATTGGGTTAAATGTATAACCCAACAGGAGAAACTTTGATATTGATTCTTATTTATGATACATAATAGTAAGACTAATTTTCTTATATGAAATTGTGTTTTAATGGAGATGATTCGTTATTGCGTACATATTTCACAAAGAGAGAGAATTTGTATGCTCTCGTACCGCTGGTCACCTTATGAACACCATAATACTCTCACATCCCCTCGTCAACTCAATAAGGAAAATATTTACTTAAGCTTATTTGGCAAATTTTATGTTTTTATCATTAAGGAAATTAAAAATAAATGATAAATACTTACGTTATAATGCATTTTACTTAAAAAATAAAAAACAGAAAAATAGAGAAGTATGAATTGGTGAGTAAGGCCTTCATTTGAGATTTGTTATAAATTGTAGTACTCCGGGACCTCCATAGGTTTTAGTGTTCTAGATAAAGTATATAAAACTTCTGCCTCAATACTCATTTAAGTTGGCTATACTATATGCTTTTCTTGTAACACGAGCCTAGCTTTTCATATCGTACAGAGTACAGAGAGTTCTTTATCAGTTTTCTTTTTCTTTTCACTGAATGCAAGGCTTGATGTACTTGAACAGAAAAAGTTCGGAATAGGGTTCCAATATAAATATTGTGTGGCTCCTCGAGGGTAAAGTCCAAACATGGGAATGATTAAAATAATAATAGTCATGATAATAATTATTCAAAAAAAGGGGAAATTGAAAGAAAGCAGTTGATAGATTACCCAACATTTTTTTTTTAAAAAAAAAAAAGAAAAAAAAGAAAGCAGTTGATATATTACTCGGTGATCAGTTCAGCATATAGTATGCTAAGTGGCACTAAAATATAATAATTGGTAAAAGATAATAAAATTAGAGATGGTACCGTAGTACTACCTTAACATTCAACACCCTTAACTTTAGAGGCAATAATTAGTCATCAGAATACATTATCCAACTGTAGAAACAGCTTTCACCTCACATAGTAAATCAGAAAAGGAGAATCATAATTATGTATCAGATTCCAGCCAAAAAAAAAAAGGATTATGTATCAGATGAAAAGTTTTATGTAATGCCACTGTGAATTAAATTTCACTATGACAAAGTCAACATTTCCCACCATCTTCATTTTCCACACCCACATAGCAATAGGAAGACTTGCACAGCATAAAGCAGGAAAAAAAAAAAAGAAGAAGAAGAAGAAGAAAGAAACCCACGATTCACTATGATTTATGATATACCCAACTAAAGTAAGAAACATGAGCACAATTTACTATGACTGCTTTCTTTCTTGGTGAGGTTGTACTAAGGTTCTGTCTGCTTCTAAATTTGGTTTTTAAAGAATCCATACACCCATCTCAGAGTTATGCCATAAGTCACAAATATTGCTCTTGTATCCTTGCTTTATTCTCTTCCCACCACAACCTTGCGTGCATTTCGCTGAACTTTTCTCGGCTGCATAAAGTTATTCGTAGAGAAAAACAAATAACCCGTGTTACTGTTTCTATATGATAATCGATAATGCAAAAGGAAAGTTTGAAGACTAGCAATGGAAGAATATGAAGAAAACACTAATATCCCACAATGGCATGTCAAGCAGAATGACCTTTAATTGCAAACGAGAACAGTAAACTCTCTGAAATTCAAGCATAATCAATTAAATTAAGTCAATGCATTGCCTACTACGGCCTTTAGTTAAGACTAAACAAAAGTGGACAGTATTTTCCAGAACAGGTCTATTTCATATGAACTGTTGTGTAAACTAAAATCTCTTAATCTGCAGATTAGACTTTCGGTTTAACCATTTCATTAGCAGAAATATTAGTACCAATTCCAATTGTGACTCCTCTAGACAGTTTTACTTCCTAACCTTTTAAAAAGTATAAATGGAACTACCAATTATGAGGAATTAATAGAGAACCTTTAGATGACCATAGCAATTAATGATTCAAAATCCAGTGTCTCAATATTGCAGAACCGACAAACCTGAACCTCACACGTCTAAGTTCCCGAACACCACCTGGCAGTGCTCGAACAGTGATGTAAACCCCTGGTTCATCCTGCTCAACCCATTCGGTTTCCATGTCACTGGCATTGCTCATTGAAAGCTCTCCTGAGCGATCTGCCTCTCTTGATGAACTAGTCCTCGCCGAGCCATCAACTGAAGATGTCTCAGTCTTCATCCCACTAATGCTGGACAGTTTAGGTGTAGAAGCTAGTGCCCTGGCATCGTTGTAATGACGGGATTGCATTGGGTTGTGGTCAAGTGAATCTGATGATGAGTAACTCATCCCCATTGGGCGGAAGTTGCGGGGTAGGCACTCTTTGCCCAGAGGGGGAGTCATAGGGCCCTCCCTAGCAGATTCAATCTTTGGACTCTGAAAGATAAGGAATAGCGCTTAAAACATTAAAAATAATATAATTTGATTGATATTATCATAAAAACTGAATAAATAACCATGTGAATCCGCACCACTCCATATACAAACTGGACCATAATAATGGTATCAAAAAATCTCTTACATTATACAAGAATATAATCAAATTCAAGTGTGGTTTATAAGAGACTATCTATCAGCAATAGATGGTTTAGGTCCATGTCTAACATAAAATTGATATGAACTTCTTTGACTATTCAGACAAACAGTTACAAGCATCTATACATCAAGATCTCAAAAGAAACATGCAACTATTATTTGATTTAAGCTGACTACAACAAAGTTTGCATGGTTAACAGGATGTGCATTTACCTCTTCTTCGGATCTAGGTGGAGTTGGAAGCGGGACTGCTTGGTGATTGAACATCTGAACGTTGTATAATTCCATGACCTTGTCATAGTTTTCTGCCCACCATCTCTGTGCTTGCCATTTATTAAACAATTCTCGGCTGATCAAATTATAAAATAATTAGAAATCCCAATAACCCAAACGAAGTAATTTACATAAGATATGACGGAGTATTTTGAGCTTCTTGAATTGGCTGTTAACAACAAGAAAAACATTTATCTCTTTTTTAGCTAAGTCATGAAGGAGTTGGCCTAATTTGAAACTAGGGCCTGCCCCTAGGAACAGTGGCCCCTGCCACTGAAAAATCCCCTCAAGGGAAACAAGTGAGGCTGTTTTGTTACCTAGTTAATTATATCCCAAGTTCTTTTCACAATTTGAGAATCAGATCATTGCACATGTCATAACTTGTAATCATTACATAATTGAGCTCCAAGGACCACAAGTGAAACGCTGCTTATTTCATTTGGAACCGAAACTTGTTCCAACCAACAGGTGGAAATCCAGAATCAGGGCCCTGAGTATCTTCTGTACTTATCCAACATTTTTGCTCCTCAGAAATAGCATGCGGAAGTAGGAAGAAAAATTGAATACAACAGATTAGAGCAGCAATCTTTTTGAGATTCTAAAGAAAATTTTGCACTGTTACTTTGCCGAACGTTGTAATGGGTGCACATAAATCCCATACAGTTCAGTAGGAAGGTAGGTACTAATGTTGTCATGTACAACGGATGTACATTTATTCTTTGACCTAAGATCATTAGACATTGATCCGTCTCTAGACTCTCTACATTATACTAACTCCAGTAAGATTACCAGAATCAAAATCCCAAGCAGCATAAAAACTTGTTGCATCATTCACTGAATAAATATTGAAATTAAACAGAAGGTACAAAAATTTCTTACTTGATGGTTTAAACAAGTGATTTTTACCAAATTCTATGCGACTTTCTCTTTCTTCTTTTCTTTTTTTTTTTTTTTGGGGGGGGAGCGTGTTGGTGCTGTTAATCATGGATGTGGTAGATAAGATTCATAAGAAATGCTTTTTTACCATTATGACAAGGTAACACACTTCATTGGAAATGAAACAAAAGCTGCAAAGGAGTAAGCGCCTCCTGAACTTAAGACCCACACAATGGCCACCACCAACAAAGATGAATGCCCATAGATATTATTCACGTGCAATGCCTTTCACTGTCAGTCTCTTTAATCTTTACAGTGTTAAAAACACAATGTCAAAAGGATAATGTCACCACCACCGTTCAACATCAATTACCATCACAATAAAAACATATTGTAACACTCGAGATGCATTTAAAATTTTCAATTTTTCGGACCATGTAGAGTAAAGAAAGTCAAAATCCCATAAAAGACTATGACATAATTTCCAAATCACAACCACCTCTACCAACATAACTAAATCATAAGCATGTGATTTCAATCAAACATAATGGGAGGTGGGGCTGTTCACAACTAGATCAATTACCAAACAAAGAGAAAGAGTACCTGAATCGAATCCGCTTGAGATCGTTCCCTCCTTGAGGCAATGAAACAAAAGTTATGAGCACACCAGGTTCCACTTGAGCAACCCACTCCTTAGGCTCGTCTTCCTCCGTGAACACAATTGACTCCGTTCGTCCGCTCACCGACGCCGGCGTCCGTTCCCCACTTGAAAGCCCTTTCAATCTTGACTCCATTTCCTTACCCCAAATCCTCGGGGTCGAATTCGAGCTCCCTGTTCTCCGGTACCCGCAGTGGAACCTTGCCGATTCTGATGCGGCATCAGAATCAGCACAGTTTTGGTTCCGGTTATTGGATGACCCTGAACATGGCTTGCAATTCTTATAGGCCCCGGAGGCCTTTAATGCTATGTCTTTAATCTGAAAATAAATTAGTCCAATATCATTGAATTTGCTTGTGTCCGGAAAAAAAAAAAAAAAAAAAAAAAGCTTTCTGCGTTTTTTTTCTTCTTCACATGCAACCCAAATGAGTTCCATGGTTGGAGAAAGTTGGAATAGCTTAGTTCTGTTCTAATTCACAGAAAAGAATCTCATTTTTCTGGTTCCCCAGAACAAACAAAAAAAGATGGAAAATACGACAAAATAGATTCTGGGTAATTTTCCTTTTTACCAAATGACGACATTCAAGACTATTCAAGCAAGGACGAAAAAGCTTAAAGATGGTGGAATTCAAATCCTTGTCTCAGCCACATTTTCTCATTAACAAAACAAGACCCTTGTCTGGGAAAATTTTGATTTTGATTTTGATTTTTTTTTTTTTACCTGGGCAGTGATAGTCTTGATGGCTTGCTTTGATCTGGGTGTCCCAGCCATCGGATCTTCATCTCCTTTATGGTGCAGAGATCCATTGTTGAGTTGCTTCGAGCAAGCAATACACGTCAACATCTACGAGTCCCTGTTGAGTAATTCAACCAGGATTTACGGATCAGAGACTCGTCTAGACAAATAGAAAAGACCGAAGCTGAAGGACCTTCCTCGTTAAAATTGACCTGAAACCGATCACGGAAATTGACAAAAAAAAGCACAAACGTAACAAGAACAAACAAAGCGACACCAAACCCAGAATTTCTCTGATCCTCACAGTGAGAGAAAAACAATGCTTTCGGTCGAAGAACGAGGGAGATTGAAGAAGCGTGAAAGTGACCGTCAATGGCTGACTCTGAGGCGAAACCTGAGGAGGGTCCACCCTTGGGATCGAAATGGCTTCAGAAACAAAAACCCAGTTGACAATTCATAGTCTTCAGCTTTGTTTTCGCTTCCAATTCCAAATTGATTTGAGTGAGAAACACGCAGATGGGTCTCTCTCTCTCTCTCTCTCTCTCTCTCTCTCTCTCTCAAACTCTTCTCACTCTGTTTTCTTGAAGCTAAGGAAAGGCATTGAGATTTGGGCTGCAGCAGCACTAGTGGTAGTGATGGTAGCCTAATAATAATAATACTGAGTATAATAGGAGGAGGCGCAGTTAGTAGCAGCTAAAGGGGAGCGAGCACGGGAGGGGCAGTGGGCGTGGGCGTTAGGGGGTGCGGGTGCATGCGGTTTAGAGCCTTAGGAGGAGATGTGGCTGGCGCTGTGTGCGCTGGACGTTTGTCTTTTCGGGTTGCGTGCGCCACTCCTTCACTCTGATGCCTCAGGACTCGGTCTCATAGACCATATAAAGAGAGTCTAGTATAGTTAAGAATGAAAAAGAGAGAAGAAATGCATGATATATGAATAAATAAGCAGAGGTGTAAATAGGACTCTAGTGCATAGTCATAAAACTCGGTCTAAGGTCTAAGCACCTTCTAATAGTTTTTTTTTTTTTGGGAAAAAAAAATTAATTTTAGAGATAATATTATTTTTATATTATATATATATTTATATTTTATATTTTGATAATTTGTCCATTTTGTATCTTTAATTATTATCAATATTAATATTTAGATTTAATATTTATTATAAATTTATATCTGCAACTAATTCTAATATAATTTATTTTAAATTTTTTAAACAATATTTGAGTAAATTAATTGATTTAAATTAGTTTCAGATATGAATTTGTAACAAATTTTAAATCTAAAAATCAATTTTGATAATAACTAAAACACAAAATATAATTTTAAAAAAATCAAAATATATGATATAAAATTGATATTATCTTGTAAAACTCTTAGCCTCTTAGTGATGCTCTCTCCTGACTAGTTGACGTTTTTAAAAATAATAATACATAAATATTCCGCTATTCTACGGCTTACGGGTAGAAAATTTGGTATGTGTAATGTGGTTTAATGTTAGATATAAGATAATATTGAGCAATTATCACATAAGTTTCTTACTGGGAAAATGAATACCATCAATAGAATCATTTTAGATATTCCTTAACCTTGATAAGTGTAAAACTTTCGCTCATAAAATAGGTTAGGGAGATTTTTGTTGTATGATAAATTAGTGGCGAATGTTTAAGAATTATCATATTTTATCAAATTGTCAAATAATATTCCTTGATTATAATATATAAATAATATGATCTGCGAAGAAAGAAAAAGTATTTTCTTTTTATGTGTTTTGCATATTAATTAGGAACACTTAAAAAAAAAAAAAAAAAAGCCCTAACATTTCCTACTCATAGTAAATTTGGTCTATAAGTCATGCTTGTTTGTACACCCACTACGTCAACATGGTTGTGCTGCCACGTGTCGTGACTTGGAGGGTTACCTCTTGTCACTTCGTTAACCATGTTTTTCAAACGAGAAAAAGAAAAAAAAAAAAAGACTAGACATATTTATTATTTAGGCATAACGCTCTTGTTTTCCAGCCTTTCATTTATGTATTTTCAACATAGCTTAATCCTCAAATTAACCAATATCCTTGTGTGTATACTATACAGTAAGAACTATAGTAGTGGGCAGTTACTCATGCAGTTCATAAAAGTCGGGGCAGAATTTATGAAGGCCATTTCCTAATTTGCCGTATAGTTTTTCAACTTGAAAATGATTGAGTACACCACTAAGCCGGCAAATTTTGCCGTCAGCTAACACATTTGACTTTTTAAAAGATAAGCTGTCCATAGAAATTTCTTTGTTCTATCTACACGTTTGCATAGTTGTTTAGGTTTAGGGAGTAAGGAGCGATCAAATGGCAGAAGAGGCCATTATTTCTCTCAAAAATATGATATTATGTCCAAAAGGCCCTTTTTACACCTATTGTTCGTGTGAAAGACACTAACAATTTTGAAACTCTAGTGGTCCATGTTGAGGAGAACGAGAATCATATAAATTCTTATTTAGTAATATTCAATCTCAGATCACATTGGCAGAATCCTTTGTCACGTGAGGTTGGACCGTTGGGCAACTCTTTTTTTTTTTTCCTGGGGATCAAGTAAAGAACTAAAGTTTTTAAAAGATTAAAAAAAATAATAATAATATTACAAGGAAACCAATTAAAGAATAAAGAACCCCAAGATGAGGTTTTCCTTGAATTCCTCATGTCTCTAACACCTTTTTTTTTTTTTTTTTTTCTCTTCCTTAGACTTCCAAGAAGAAAGTGCAATAATAAAAAGTAGGTTTTGATCAGCATTGTTAACGAGTCAGTGATCAATGTATACTTTTTTTTTTTTTTTCACCATTTTGATAGAAACCTAGTACTATTGTTGTTACTTATTAGGTATAATTAAGCAGTCCATCATATGTTTATTCGATATTTGCTGTAATCAGGGAAAGGAATAATTGGTTTCTGAAAGTGATCATTAATTACACACATAGGAATCCAGTCCAATAATTTCTAAGGGAAAAACATAATCTTGGCCTTCTTCATTAGGTCACATATTTAGGATGCACAAGTGATGGCAAGCCATTATCTAGTGGGTCCTTTCCACCATCAAGGTGACTGTTTCCTTGCAGCCCAAATGATTTTTTTTTTTTTCCCCCACCGCTAAAGTGAAAAGGATAGAAGAAAAATGATAACGTTTCCAAATAATTTAAGGTGTAATGTAGTCTAGTTCTCCTATTAGTATATAGATTTGTCACAAAGTGGATTATCTAGATATTCTAACCACTACTAAAAGTCGAGATAATAAAGAATTCAAATCCAAAATGTATATAAAATGAACATACTATATTGCTATACTTTCTAAGGCTAGGTGGTCCTTTCTTTTTCTTTTTTCCCTTATTTTTAGCTAGTGTACATAACTTCCTCAAGTTTTGACTAAAGCTGTAAATATGGGCGGCCCGGCCCATTCGGGCCTGAGGAGAAATTCGGGGCGGTCCGGGATGGGAATAGAAGCGGGTCAGGCTGGGTCGGCCTGCAAAGCATTTTTGAAGACTCGGCCAGGCAGTTCGCAGGATCAAAGTTCCGGGCCGGGCCGAGCTAAATTCGGGCCAAATCTAGTCCGATCCGGTAATTTTTTAAAAAAAAATAAAATAAAAAAATAAATAGAAAAATGAATCTTTTTCAATGAAAAATAAAATTACTAGTTGTATACTTATTTATTTAGTAAAATAAACAACTAAAATTAATAAGACAAAATTTTAAAAATAGAAAAGAAAAAAAAATGTGTGGGCCACCGGTTTGGCCCGGTGAGCCAGCACCAATGGCCCAGCCCGGCCCGACCTTAGAGGCCGGGCCATAACCGGGCCATTCACACCTCGGCCGGCCCAAATTTACAAGTATAGTTTTAACCATTTAATTTATTTATGAGTTCATTTAAGTGATTTTCTTTCATTTTATTTTTTAACCAACCATTAATACCAATGGGAAATATCTTTTAAATAAAAAAAATAAGAATAAAATCACTTCTATACCTTATATTCAACATTGACATTTAAATTTGAAATATGTTATAAATTTATAATTTTATACTAATTTAAATCAGTTAATTTGCTAATATATTATTTTAAAAAATAAAAATAAATTTTATAAAAATTGATATTAAATCGTGATGTTAAATTAATTTTTCTAAATTGATGTCAAAATATAAATTTATAACAAATTTCAAATTTAAAGTGATTATTAAAAAAATATAAATAAAATAAAATATCAAAATATTAAATATAAAATATAAAATTGATATTGATCCTAAAAAATAAAATGAAAATGAAAATAAAGGAAGCTCCAAATATCGCTTCCTTAAAACATGGAGACGAGTGATTTGTGACATTTGTCGTGTTGCCAACTGCCAAGCAAACACCGTTTTGACCTATTAGGAACTGAGGGGCCAGTTTTACTAACCCTGCTGGAAAAAAAAAAAAAAAAAAAAAAAAAACAGCAGATAGTCAATAAAACAAGGCAACTTGTATTATTTGTTTATTTTTATTGTATCGAAAATAATGCAAACAAGCAGGATTTTCAAGCATGGGGAAATCAAATAAGACAATAATAATATTTCATATTTGTATATTATGGTTGCATTCAAATTCCATCTTTGACCCACGAAGGAATGAAAAGGCTATTGTTAATTACCAAAAGTGAATAAAAATAACAAAACTTCTTAACCGACCGTTTTTTTAAAAAAATAAAAATAGAACACTATTTGAGATTAGATTTGCCTTTTACAATTTACTTACATTGTGTATCAAACGAGTACATTTGTCAGTCCAATTTTAGTGTATTGATTTATAAACAATTAATAAGAGATGCCATATTATATTAAAAATTTAAATGAAAAATTTAAAAAGGGATTAAATAGTTTTACATTTTAAGTATATAAATAACGTGTTACCAATTTATTAGGATTTTATTTAAATAATTAATTCATTTTATTTTGTTAGAGATGAATTGTGAAATTACAGTTAGACATTATAACATCGCTCTTTTTCTCGCACTCTTGTACATTATTGACACATGAATTCTATTAATATATCTCATATTTTAATAATACAAAAATTATTATTATTGACACATGAATTCTATTAATATATCTCATATTTTAATAATACAAAAATTATTATTAGAATCTGTGTATAAGTAATACAATTATAGAGTGAAGAAAAATGTGAGTAAAAGAGTAATGCTAATACTCCTCTTGTAAAAATTATCACTTGGATTATAATGAAATCGAATGGTTCGATATTATAGAGAATAATAAAAAAAGAGAAGATAGAGTAACGAAATGGGTTGATTCAAATAATAAGAGTATCTACTATTTAAGATCTTGGTCCTAGATTCGAGTCACATTGGAATAGGTGTGAAAGCTTATTAGCCCTAATAGAGTGGGGGTAGAGATTGGGTAATAGTATGTATTTTCTTTTAATTTGTAATAAGTGGATATCATTAGTTAAACCCCATTTTAAAAAAAAAAAGATTTTGCAAAATAATAATACCTTTTACTGATTTTTTGACCAATTTCAGTAACGAAAAATAATAATATCTTCTATTAAGACTAGAATAGTTATTATTATTCTCCTTAATTTCGATGATATTGTTGTCTTTTATCTATTAAAATTATTTAAAAAATCAACTCAAAATATTAATTTTTTAATATTATTAATCATAAAGTATTATTTTGTAAATGTCAAATTTTAGGATTTAAATTGCAGAATACTTAAATGATATTTTTTTTTTATATAATTTACCCAAAAAATAAATTCTTGTATATTTATTGAAAATCCTTACACTAGCCGCTCCATGTGATTTAAACAAGATGAAAGGATTCATTTTCCTCTTTGTTTTCTTTATCTTCCGACTTTATTTTGTATTTCAAGTAATTAAAATAATACCCAAGAACAAAAAATAGAGAAGATTGGCTATATCACGCCTTGCGCACGTGTGTATGTTAATCGTGTGAATCCCAAAATTTAGAGTCCAAAAAGACTCCCATAATTTTATTTAATCCTTTTTTTTTTTAATTTTTCTTTTCCTACTAAAACTCAACTAGCAGACAACAACTCGTCAATCTCATCAAAAATTAAAAATAAGAAAAATTATAAAGGAAGATCGGACCCACAAAGCCATACGATAAAACCTTGGAACAACGACAATAGCGACGGAGAACGACAATGATCTCCAAAAAGACAATAACTGAATAAATTGAAAAGATGAAAAGAAAATGATGGATTTAAAAAAGACTATTACTTTAATACATCACAAAACAAAGTGAAGACGTGATTTGGAAAAACAGCAGTAATCGTCAAAAGAGAGAGAAAACGACAAGAAGTTGGAATGGCAAGAAGACTTGACGTTAAGCCTTTGCATTTCATGTACGAATCTAGATTGTGCATGGCCAAAAAATAAAAACAAAATAAAAAGGTACGATTCTAGTCTTCTAGATTCCATAACATAAAACAAAAGTTAGCCCAAAGATACGGACATGGATTTTGTAAAGACTAGTTTCTTTATAAATTACAAATATATATATATATATATGAGAGAATTTTCGATCAAAATTTTTATTTTTGTTTCATTATTTTGTCCAATTTAAAAGTGATTTATGACTATAGGTTAATTTTTTAAAATTTCCATCCTAATTCTAATTTATAAAGGAAATTAATTTACCTCTATTTTTCAAATTCATATAAATAATGTATTTTAGGAATACTTCTTTATATTTATGTAATGAAATAAACTATTCTATTTAAATTTATGGATAATTTTAATCTTATTTTTCATATTTTATTTTATTTTATTTTTTTAATATAAAATGAAATATCTTTTAAAATTTAATTTACTACACTTCATTAATATAAGTTTAGACCGTGACTCACCTTTTAATTTTTTAAAGAATATTGTTGCCTATAATAAGAATTTTTAATCTTTTTTCATAGGATTTATTTATCAAATTTTCTTATAAAAAAATTATGACTTTAGTATAGATCTTGAGTTTACATTTTTTTTCTTTCTTAGTGTTAAAAAAATAAAAGTTGCTACTTTTATATCTTTAACTATGAGTAAACTTTATACATAATTAAAATTAATGAGAATTATTCATATGAAAAAAGTAACGATAATTAGAATATGAAGAGTATATTAGTGGAATAGGATAAAATAAATAAAAACTAAACAATTAAGATCATAGGTCACAAACAAAATACCTATTTTTAAGCCATAAATAGCTTTCTAAATATAAATACGCATTAATTAGATTAAATTTTTCTACTAGAATTACTAATATAATTATGATTATCAAATTAAAATCTAATGACCTAAATTAAAGTAACCATCTATGGAAAAAAACAAAAAATTTTATTAAAATCTCACTTATATATATATATATATATATATCTCATGAAAGACAAGCAACTAGCGTAAACAAAATATTTAGGGATCAAAAGTGATTTTTATTAAATGAATGCAAAATTCACTCTTCAGTGATATTACTTGTCATGTGAACTCTATTATTATTTGAAATAGTATTGAAGTATAACGTATTCTAATAGAGTCCATGTGTCAATCATCGAGAGACATACGAGTGGAAAACAAAATGTGTTTAATGATTTCCTTTTTGTTATGTTTACAAATATCTAAAGTGTAGTTTAGGATAATAGAGTTAAAAATATTCCAAAGTGACTAATTTTCACCATGATTTTGCTTTGCAACTATACCAAATTAATTATTCTTTTTATTATGTTCACACTTTTTTCTTAACCGCCGGTGATTGTGGCAGCAACGATATCCTATTTTTGACCCTTTACTTATATCCAACTTAGATTTGTATTTCAAGATAAGCATTCGTTTTAACCTAGACTCGTGGTTACTAATAAGAATAACAATGGGGTAGATCGGAGACAGTTTTTCAATTAATATCCTCATTTCCAAAAGTCAATTACAATATTATACTCGCTCCATTAACCATTATTTTCGATGCGGGTACGATACGAGTATTAATTAATGGATAATAGGAAAAATGTGGTTACCTATTAATAATAATAAAATAATTAAGATGAAAATACTAAATTATTTTCTTAATCATAAAATATTAAACATAACAATATATTAAATAATTTTCAAACTCTAAAATTTAAATATATAAGTCCATATAATTCTTCAAATTCATTATTTTACTAAATATATGAGAACATAAATAATGTAAAATTAAATAGATAACTATATTTAACTATATTTATAATATTTTTTATGTGTAAGTAAATATATCGAGGTGGATATGGTGTGCATTGTGCTAATATTGTCTCCTCACTATACTCGCATCAGTATTCTTCATCTCGATTGTTTTCCCCGCTTGATCAGTTTTTTCACTTCCTATTCGGATCAGATAATTACAATTACTCATAACTGTAGCTTATATTGCCATTCTTAGTCACCAACATGCATCTCCTTTATATGTTGGTGGATGACATGAAGACTCCAATGTCCGCGTAACAAATTATAAAAATAATAGTTAATTTCACTAATATCATTTTAATTATGGTCTTTGTAAATGTTGTAATATTTATTATCATTTATGATTTGATTAACATATCTTTTAAATTAATATATATATATAATGAAATGACCAACGGGCAAAGTACAACAATAACAACATTTAAGATAATTCACTATCTACCTTAAAAGTTTGGGTGTCAAGAGTACAATAATTCTAAGTTGGTGGAGGTTATCAAGGAAAATTAACCATTTTTAGAAAGTTATTTTAAAAGATAATAAAAATAAAAGTATTATTATGTAAAAAAAAAAAGATAATATCATTTTTATATTTTATATTTTAACATTTTATTTATTTTATATATTATGTTTTGGGTATTATCAACATTGATTTTTTAATTTTATATTTGTTGCAAATTTATATCATGTTCTAATTTAGAACAGTTAATTTGCCAAAATAACTTAATAAACTTATTATCGAATCAGTTTTTATATAATTTATTTTTAATTTTTTAAACGATAATTTGATAAATTAACTACTCTAAATTAGTATTATGATATACATTTTTAACAAAATTTAAATTTAAAAATCAAGATCGATAATGATTAAAATATAATATATAATTTTAATGCAACGTTATAAGAGTACAGTAATATCCCAAAAAGAAAATAGAGTGACCACTATACATCACACACTCAAGCACATGTGACTCTTAACCAATGAGCTGGGGCTCACGAATCCCCACGTTCGAGGACCTGCAGAACCTCTCAAAAAGGAGTCCGTCGCCTTCATCTCACACACCCCAACGAGCATGTCTTCTTTACTTTCTTTCTTTCTTTCCTTCCATAAAACTGTTTGGCAACACGGTTCTACTTGCCCTCCAAACATCGAATCCATCGCCTACTTACTTTATCTTAGTACTAAATCAGGTTAATGACTTTATTATTTATTTATTAATTATTAAAGAAATAGCATTAAATGTAATAAACAATTTTCCACCATTTAATTGAATGTGTTAGGCTTGGCTCATTGAGGTGGTGTAAGTTGTGTCAATTGTCAAATCAAGTGCCATTGAAGTAACCATATGTCATTTTATACCGTGTTTAATGCAACAACCAAAAAGTAAAATCCTTTATTAAAAGAATAATAAAAAAATAAAAAGTATAATCAAAGCTAAATTCGACTCTTTGTTGCTTTAATAAGATTACTCACTAAGTTATTCTTATAATACACTTTTTCTTCAAAATATCCCCTTATTCTCTCTTTTTTTTTTTCTTTTTTTTTTTGAGGGGGCTTGGAATCATCCTTTCACTCATTACTTTCACTTGATCATTGCTTTACACAACCTATACCTTTTGGTGCAACATCTTTTACAATAGTACACTAACAATGGAGTAGATTTTATATGTTTTGAAAATTCCACAGCTCTTTGCATTACTTATCATTCAAGTTTTTTTTTGTTTTACATACATAATTCACGATTTGTAGACCAGTCGAGTCATAATTCATCAAAATCTTCCAAAGCATTAGAAATTAAAATTTAATTACAAGTCAATTTTCTAAATCCTGTATTCTTACGTGTTTAATTTTTGGGGAAATGATCAATGCAAACTAGTTTTTTTTTTTTGGGCTAATTCAATGCAACTAGTTAAATTTGGTTGTATTATTTTATTTACTTTTTTCAGATATATATGTGCATGTCTTTTTGCCTCTTACTAGAATAATCAATGAAAGCGACATGATGTCTAAGGGTGACAAAAATATAAGCGATCATCTAAAGATAAAAGCTTCCATTATTGTTATGCTTTTATTTAGGGTGACAATCACCGATTATTTTTTTCCATTCCCAAGTGGAAAGTTCAAAGTTTTCCCTAAAGAAAAAAAAAATAAAAAATAAAAAATAAAAAGGAGGAAGTTCGAGTGAGAGTACAACGCGGGCAAATTAGATTTCCAAGTAAGCCTATCTTATTATGGCAGCTTTCTGTCTCCTTGTAGACTAAGTATATATTAGACTCGAAGACATTATGTAATATATTTTACAACCTAAGATATCCACATAACTAAAGTATGTTGGACAGTTTTTTGGCTTGTGGGTGACACTTTTGCTTATAAAAATGGAAACTTAGCTAGATAATATGATTTGCTTGCTGTGTTTGAGATCATAATGCAGAATGATGATAAAGTTGCCCAATGCTACCTACATTGAAGCCGATTATAAAGAAAAATAAAGCACATTATAGATTGTACTTTAATTTTGACTTTTATACACAAATTTTAGCACTTTACGATAAAGTTGAGGGCTTAATTTAGCTTTATATCTACTACTGATATTAACATTCCTACAATTATTTAAAACTGCTTAATATTTTTCGGAACTGAATCAATTCTTTTCGGCCCCGCAATAATGTACCAAAACCATGTACATACGTACGCTATTTTTCCATTATTCCGTAACATAATATTCCGTATTGTGTACTGAATTATTGGAGGATACTGTAAAAACCAGGATTTTTTGGGAGTAATTTAGACATTTTATTAATTTTTAGATATAATAATAAAGGGATTAATTTATAAAAATTTGTACAGAGGGACTAAATTGTAATTTTTGGGATGATATAATTGATAGAGATTAATGAAACAAGGACTATAGTGCAATTTTTTAAAAAATTGCACAGCCCCCTACTTACCCACGTGGAGTCTCCCTCCCACTCACTTTCTCTCTCTCTCTCTTCCCTGATGCCTCCCTCGCTCTCTCTTTTTTCACTCTCGGCCGAAGGACTGGCGAGGGCCGCGCCACCGCCCAGGCCGCCATCCAGCATGCCAACCACCCGGCACGAGCTCACCGTGTCACCAGGAAGCTCCGCCGACCGTCGCCAACTGCTGCCGAAGCCGCCATTGCCGGAGAAGACGAAGTGGACCGTTTTGGATTTCTCGTTACTGGCGACGATTCCGGCCACCATTTGACCTCTAACTGGGCTCGTTGGATTTGTCTCGTCGAGAGAAAGCTCAAGGTATATATATCTTAACCCCATAATGCTCGAATAAAAAATTGTCATTTTTGGAATATTTTGAGCTTGTGTTGACTTTTTGATCCGGCTGTTAGATTGTGTTTTTGTTGTCATTTTTTGATTATACTCAGAAAATAGGAAAGTTTGATATATATATATATATTGCCTATGTTTGGTGATCGGCACGAAAATCGAAATCGGATAGCGAGATTTGCCTCAATTTGCATGCCACCAGTCCAGTGTAAGCCCGGACCCAAATTGGACAAGTTATATGTCTAACCTAGCTATTTTAGGTGCTAGGAATTCAATGAAGAGTTCCGTTTGTGAAATTGAAGCTTCGTTGAGAAATTGGTTTTTCGTAAGAGGAAGATCGAGGGCTTGGAATTGATTCCTGACCCTCCGAATGATCGTCAACGATGCCTTAAAGATTCAATAGCATGATATCGCTATTCTTGTGAGGTAGAGATTCGGTTATATTCGTTTTATACTATTTTCGAATAAAACTTAATTTCTACAACATACGAGAACAAATATGGTTTTTTGATTTTCTTGAACATATCTGATGGACTGTGATGGTATGATATACATATATATACTGTATTGCTATGGGGATTTTCTGAGTGCATGTTATTTTAATATATCAAAAATAGGGGTATTGTGCTGCCTGTTCTTCTATAAAAACCTAATATACTTATTTTATTGAAAAACTAGAGTACGATTATTTTCACACTTCAGTTATGTGTTGCACGTGTCATAGGATCATACATGAGCACCGTGTTAACATCGTGGGTTTATAGTGTAGCATTGCGTACTCCACCATCAGTGTAGAGTCCATAAAGCCACACGGGGTTTTGTTACTTCTGATCACCTCCCCATTTGGTAGGCATAGGCGATTCGGTTGTCCCTCCAGGTTTGGTAGGCGACACATAGGTGTCCTCTATGAGTATGGGCTTAGGTGTCAGGCAGGCTGTTAGGTACACTTAGTGCTATCATCCTAGATTTCCACAGATGAGAGGATGTGAGCTCATGTGTATGGGTTGATTTGTATCATGTGCATCTGAATTGAATGGTTTTGATTATACTGATTTTTTATACATATACGTGATGATTTCTGGTTTTGGATTATCATATATGTATATATTGGATTTAAACTAACCATGCAGGAGCTTTCCATAACTAAAATATTTTCGATCAAGGTAACTGTTTTTCTTACTAAGCATTTTATGCTCACTCCCTTCCTCAGGTGGTATCCCATGCGATTTTGGAGATCAAGAGGAGTAAGAGGCCATCAGGATTGTAGTTCGTTATCTTGGTAATGCTTGAAGTATGTTGTTGTGGTGTTTGAATTGTTTGAGTTTTGTTTTAGTATTGAACCAAGATTACTACTTTCCATTTTGTCTATAAACTCATGTGTGCCATTCTGATGTCTGTTCTGACGTGGATGATGATGGTATTTGAACATGTATTTGATTTACATTCTTTTCGGTATTTATTTGATTTATGTTTAAGGGTATATACGAATTATGGGAGAGGTTTACGGGATAAAATTTCAAATATTTTATCTAAAATAGAATGTTTTACAAAACTATAACTTTAGACGTTTTCAAATAAATCAGAGAATTTTTTATACTTACGAAATTCTCTTTCGGTCACTAACCCAAATTTTATAAGGTTGATTGTTTGGTAGTTACTCGAGACATGATAAGAGATTCGGTCGGATTTTCATTTGGTCAATTATTGTAGAAAAATGATTTGTTCTACTAAAGATATCGTATGGATATGGAGGGAAATAAAATAATATTACAACTGAAAACGATGAGCACGAGTGTACATTCTTCTTTTATTTTCTCTTAACGTGTGCAAGACTAAGACAATGACCTTGACTATAGTCTATGTTATTTGTATCCAATGAAAGTCATACATAACGCTTCTGGAAGCAAACACAATTATAATTAGGATAGCCATCACGTAGGTGACTCCTTTATCTTATCGTATTTCACATAATTTTTGGGGGATTAAGGCAAAATGACTAAATTTTTTTGTCCATTTTAAGTAAGTATCCATTTTTTAAATGATCTAACAAAATGAATGGTATATTGATAGATATATCAAATGCAAAATATGATATAGTACATAAACTAAAATTTGTATAACTACTAATATAACAAGTGTCAAAATACATATACTCAGATATTTAGCTTTAAAAAATAAAAGTGACGAGGATTATTTTGTAAACAAATTAAAAATATAAATTTGGTTTCAGAAGGTACTTTTTTTGCCAACTCCTCGTTAGCAAACTGCAAGCCTAATTTTTTAGGAGAGGTTTCTTTGTCCTTTTTATTTTTTCCCTTATAAATAATCAAAATGACTTTAATTCATCAATCAGTAATCATAGTAAATGCCAATTTTCTCACTTTATTTTAGTAAATATTCATTTTTTTGGCTTTTTATAAATAAATAGTCAAATATATAAACTTTATTGATGAGTTTACTTCACCATAATCGTAATCGGAATAAATAATAAGAGAAGTAAATGTGTAACACCACTAGGCCTTACCCAAAAGTGCTAGCTTGAAGATACTTTTGGGTTCATGGACTACTACTTAAATACTCGATCTTCTGAGAGCATACCCGATGTGGGACTTGGGGCATTACAATCTCTCTCCGTTAAGGGCCTAGCGTCCTTGCTAGAGGTCCATATTCAATAGCTCACATATAACTCCTATGGGTAGGGTCCATATTCACCGCAATTTCAGCTCGTGGCAGCCTTCCAAGGCCCACATAGGTATAGACCGGGTCAGCTCTAATACCAAATGTAACACCACTGGGCCTTACCCAAAAGTGCTAACTTGAAGGTCTTCTTAACTGGTAAAAAGTGGGCTGATTTTGTAAGTCGATCTACTATCACCCAAATCGAATTATATCCTTTTTGAGTCCTAGGTAAACCAAGTACAAAATCCATTCCCACATGCTCCCATTTCCATTCCGGAATCAAAAGTGGTTGTAACAGACCAGAAGGTCGTTGGTGCTCAGCCTTTACCTACTGGCAAGTCAGACAATGTTCAATGAATTCTACTATATCCTTTCTCATACCAACCCACCAATAATGATTGCTCAAATCTCGAAACATTTTAGTACCTCTTGGATGGATAGAATAAGGAGTATAATGAGCTTCGTTTATAATCTCTTTCTTTAATTCTTCATCGTTGGGTACATATAACCTCTTACCATACCGCAATACTCCATATTCGGAAATTACTAACTCAGGACGTTTTTCTAGTTGCACATCACCTTTTAACTTGGTAATCATTGGATCATTCGATTGAGCAATTTTAATTCTTTTCAGGATAGTTGGTTTGATCGATAAAGCAGCAAAATGTCCTACTTCCCTTTTTAATACCAGCTCTAAATCAAATTTCTGGATTCATTCTTTAAAGGAATAGAGGTACCCTGCAAGATGGAAAGATTTCCAATAGTCTTTCTACTCAATACATCTGCAACCACATTCGCCTTTCCTGGGTGGTAGTTAATCACACAGTCGCAATCCTTTACTAATTCTAACCATCGATGTTGTCGCATATTCAACTCTTTTTGTGTGAATAAGTACTTCAAACTCTAATGGTCTGTGAAGATTTCACGCTTGGCTCCATATAAATAATGCCTCTAAATCTTGAGAGCAAATACAACAGCTGCTAACTCAAGATCGTAGGTGGGGTAATTCTTTTCGTAATCCTTCAACTGTCGCGATGCATAAGCAATTATTTTACCATGCTGCATTAAAACACAACCCAAAACCGAGCTTGGATGCGTCACTGTAAATAACAAACCCTTCAGTACCCGCAGGGATAGCTAAAACTGGTGCTGATGTTAATCGTTGCTTCAATTCTTGAAAACTCTTTTCACACTCATTGGACCAGAGGAATTTGACATTTTTCCTAGTCAATTGTGTCAAATGAGAAGCAATTCGGGAAAATCCATCCACAAAATGACGATAATAACCAGCCAAACCCAGAAAGCTACGAACCTCACCTATATTTTTCTGTACGAGCCAACTTTTGACAGCTTCAACTTTACTAAGGTCTACGGCTATACCATCCTTGGAAATGATATAGCCAAGAAACGGTACATGATCTAGCCAAAACTCACACTTCTTGAATTTAGCATATAATTACTTCTCACGGAGGATGTCAAGAACCAATCTCAAGTGTCGCTCATGCTCTGTCTTAGAGCGTGAATACACCAAAATATCATCTATGAAAATGATCACAAATTGGTCTAAGTATTCCTTGAACACTCTATTCATTAGGTCCATAAATACAACTGGGGCATTAGTCAAACCAAACGGCATGACCAAGAACTCATAATACCCATACCTTGAACGAAAAGCAGTCTTAGACACATCATCTTCTTTAACCATCATCTGATGATAACCTGATCGTAGGTCTATTTTAGAGAAATGGCTAGCACCTTGCAGTTGGTCAAATAAATCTTCAATTCGAGGCAATGAGTACTTATTTTTAATTGTGACCTTATTCAGTTCATGATAATCGATGCACAATCTCAAGGACCCATCTTTCTTCTTGACAAATAGGACTGGAGCGCCCCATGGAGAATAACTTGGTCGGATAAATTCCTTATCTAGTAATTCTTGAAGTTGCGTCTTGAGTTCCTTCAACTCCGCAGGTGCCATACGATACAGTGCCTTTCATATTGGAGCAGTACCAGGTATCAAATCAATCTTAAATTCAATCTCCCGATCTGGTGGTAACCTAGGCAAATCATCAGGGGAAACATCTGGGTACTCACACATAACTGGTACGTCCTCTACTACTAATCCTTCTTTTGAGGCATCCAAAATTGAAGCTAGAAATCCCATACAACCTTTATTGAGCATTCGTCGTGCTTTCATTGCAGAGATAATAGGAATACATTGCATGGGTTTTGAACCAGTAAAACTAAAGCTTGGCTTGTTCAAGGGATTAAATACCATGACTCGATCATGACAATCTATGTTAGCACGGTACTTACTAAGCCAATCCATCCACAGTATGACATCGAAGTCATAGAATCCAAGGATTAAAAGATCAACAAACAAAGTGTGTCCTCCAAACTTGATTATACAGGCTTTTAAGATGCTTCTTGATTCTATTTTATCTCTCAACAGGGTGGATATGCTAATCCAGGTGTTTGATGGTATAAATGTTCTATTCAATTTCTTAGCAAAGTTGCTATTAATGAAAGAATGAGTAGCCCCAGAATCTATAAGTACTTTTGCAGACAAGCCACAAATATCCATAACACCTGTAACTACAGAAGGTGTATCCTCCGCTTCCCTTTGAGTCATGGTATAAACACGGGCTTGAGTCTTCATTTGATCACCAGAGTTGTCACTAGTCAATTCTACAGTAACGAGAGATATGTCCAGGTTTACCACATTTATAGCACATATTGGTTCCCATACGACACTCCTCTCGATGCTCCTTGCCACACTTAGGACATGTAGTTTTCTGCTGCTTATCATGATCATCTCTAGTGTTGTTATTATTCCCTTGCTCATGCTTTCTTTTCTGATTTTGTCCCTTTGTTCTTCCAAAATTTTGACTTTCCACCACCACTATTATTGTTTGCTTGCTGAGCTTTGAACTCTTCTCATACCATCAGTTGTGTTCTCTCCACCAAGAGTGCCTTACTCACTACTGCACTATATGAATTAAGTTCAAACGGAATGACGCCTATTTAATTTGGGGTTTTAAACCCTCTTCAAACCGTCGAACTCTACTAGCCTCAGTTGTCACTAGTGTAGGAGCAAACTTAGCCAAACGGGCAAACTCTGCCTTATACTCAACAATTGACTTATTTCTTTGCTCCAATTATGTGAATTCTCTCTCTTTCTATTATTGAACACTTTTTGGGAAATACTTTTCATAGAAAGCATCTCGAAACATAGCCCAAATGAAGGGTGCAGCATTTCCATCATGTTGACATTGAATCATTAGCCACCAGTCATATGCATCTCCCTGAAGCATATATGCAGCATGTGATACTTTGTCTCTATCTACGCAATTGAGCACAGCAAAAGCTTTTTCCATCTCAGCTAACTATTTTTCAGCTTTAAGTGGGTCAGTAGTGCCTTTAAAGGATGGAGGAGATAACTTCTTAAATTCAGAAATAGTACTTGGCAATCTCTGCTGAGTAGGTGCTCCTTGTTGCATCTATCCAAGAGTTGAAATTGCTTACATAAATGCTCCCACTGCTAGTGGGGTTTCAGGGGGCACGTTTTGGTCAATAGGGTTCGCCTCTTGATTTCTATTATTCCGTGACCTAGTAATTGGTCCAGCCATTCTTAGCTAAAGAGAAAAGAAGAGCCTTAGTTTTTTGTAACCCCGTTATGCCCAAACTGTGAAATACTAAATGTATACACATATAGTCTTCATAGAATGAACTAACAGTATAATTTATATAAAATAAAATATTTAATATTACCAGATGGCAGCGAATCAACTCTCGGTGACATGATGTAGTGGTCTAAAAAAGTCTACAGAATCGTTTAAAACCAAGGTGGTGATACCATTTTTTTTTTCTGTAACATGACCTTAATCTAAGGTTATTAGATTCGGAGGTATTATCATGGAATTCCTTAAACTTTTAAAGAAATGCGGAATATTTTTTTTTATTTAAAATAAATATCTCATTAAAGTCTCTATTAAATTCATAAAGAAAATACTAACAATAATTTGAAAATCATGTAATCTAAGGAAAAAATTTTAAAAATATAAAATGTCATTAATAGAAAATAAAAATTAGAAAATATTCAATCAATTTATATCTAGACCACTAGACCACTATGTCGTCGAGTCACCTCATTACTACCATCCGATATGCTACTATTTATCGAGATAAAAAAAATGCTAAATAATATAATGAGCTAAAAGCCCAGTAAGTAAACCACAATGCACACAATTGATGAGACATGCTTTAGTTATTTTCTAAATTATGTTCTTTGTGATCTTCTTATAACTTTGAAGACTTTTCATTTTAATCCTTGAGAGTGCTCAGTGTAATGCCTAAGTTTTTGGAAACTAGTGGGCTGTGATTGCTGAACCAGTTTTTTTTTTTTTTTTTTTACTTTACTACCGACTCCTTAGTAGAACCATATTAGAGGTATAAAGTGAGTGTACCTAGCCTATGTAGCCACACATACATTAATGATCTCATAAATGGCCTATCGTCTCCAGAGTCAAAATCATATGGGACACCTCCCTAATATAGTCTATTATCATTTATCCTTGGTGGGTACACCGGTCCCCCGCATCCCGTGCCCACTCAGCCTTCTAGACATAGACATACACCAATTTCTTTAAAATCTTACTTTTCAAAATCTTTAATTAATTTAGAAAAATCATTCCATTGTAAACTATTGTTCTTTTGAAACATACCATTTTATAAAATAATGTCATGCATATGGATGACCATGCCTCACGTAAAATAATATGTTATATGTCATCAATTTCCACATATAACACATAATTATACAATGTAAAACATATAAACAATTAAAACAGTTAAGTATGGTTTACTTACATTAAGTCCAAGAGAAATTAAAAAGTCAAGAAAAGTGAGAATGTCCTCCGAATGCTTACGACGTATGTGCCCCGCCTACATCATCGGTATTATAAATGCAAATTTGCTTAATTTATTTTTCTTATTTCAATAAAATTTCTCGAAAGATTATTTTATCTTTGATGCACTTAAGATGAACATAGTTTATGTATAAAACTGAAAATATCAAATATAGAATATAATCAACATCTCATACAATAATCCCACTAACAATTTCATAGAATACGCTTGTAGTTTAGAACTCCGAAAATTTATACAAAATAATAACTAAAACTGACAACTGCTCATATAAAAATTATATCTCATTATTCACCAGTCAATTTGACGTAAAAATTTCACAAGAACATTCTTAACACAATATTTTACTATACAAAATTAAAAGAAATCATAGAATACACTTAAAACTAATATTTATGTATTTTTAGAATTTAAACACAAAATCTATCAATTTCATTTGTTTTCTGACTAACAGGTACGAAACGATTTATTTCTCCTACTAAAAAAATATTTATATACTGAAAATTCTTAGAGACATATTAGACATATAGAAACATAATTAGAAATTTTTATTGGCTCAAAAAGTGATGTTAACTAATTATTTATAATTTATAACCATCCTCTTATAAAACTGTCAGCACCAAATCATAACAGTACAAAAAAAAATATAGAAAATTATGAACAATAATCTATTAAGAAATATTACCTATAAATTTTACAGTGATTATATAACATATCTTTAAAATATACCCTACAAATATTAGATCATGGAGAGTTCTATAAAATAATATAAAATCTGGAATCTCAGAAAAGTGCTTATTGACAGATTTTCAGAACACTGACAATGTGTAATCAAAAATTTATTATTATTTAATCATACTACTATTGGTTCCGAAAAGTTTTGAGACTAAACTAGACATTTCCAGAAAGATCTACGAAAAAGAAGAGTACAAAAATAAATTTTGAGCTATTTATAAAAATTCTTAGAACATAGAGATCAGTTTTATAAGAAGATAAAACAGTGACATGTTTATGCTGAAGAACATTAAAATCACAAAATAATTAATAAAATTATATTTAATCATATAAATACAGTCAATTAAGACTCATTATCAAATCTTTGGAAAAATTAATAAATATACAATCGGAAAAAGTATATATAGAGATTTTACCTGCAAATCAAATAAGAGTGATAAAAATCTTGAAATTCTTGGACTTAGACTTCTCTTGGAGATTTAAAAAAAAATTAAAGATGAAGAAATAGGCGGAGGATGATACTTAGAGAATTTCTTTCTGAATTTTTAGAGAGATGAGAAAGAGGTAGAGGTGGCTAGGGTTGTGAGGAAAATAGAAATATAAACATCAATATATATACACACTTGAAATCCCATTAATAATATGTTTCCCTTTTTTTCTATTTTTCTTTTTATGTTATTTTATTTTGTTTTTATTAGTCATATAAATGACTCACAGTAGCCTTCCCTTTTTCTTTGTTTTTTTTTAAAGTTTAATTTATATATATATATATATATATATCTAATTTCTATTTAAATATTAATTTATATATAAATATATGTGTTATATGCAATTTAGAAAAATAGAATAATAGCATAAATGTTTTTTTTACACGACACTTAAATTAAAATTAAATACCACATTGTGTCAATTAAATATTAATAACATTAATGATAACAATTATTTATTTAAATAACTTCAAATAAATACATTAATAATATTATTTACATCCTTTCTTTTTATTATTATTATTATTTTAAGAATCTACAAAAATTTTAGTAGGCATGTAAGATAATTAGATTCATAGTGCACTCATAACAAAATATAAATGACAAATAAANGCCTGTGTGATCGATTTCCAAGGTTCTTGGGATAAGTTCTTACCTTTAGTGGAGTTCTCTTATAATAACAGTTTTTAGGCCACAATTGGAATGGCGCCATATGAGGCTCTATATGGAAGAAAATGTAGATCCCCTGTACATTGGGATGAAATAGGAGAACGAAAGTTGATAGGTCCAGACATTGTATAATAAACAGCTGAGGTGGTTGATAAGATCCGGCAACGTATAAAGACAGCACAAAGTCGACAGAAAAGTTATGCAGATAAAAGAAGGAAGCCTTTGGAATTTACAGTTAGAGATATGGTTTTTTTGAAAGTAGCACCTATGAAAGGAGTGATGAGATTCAGATTGAAGGGTAAGCTAAATCCTTATTTCATTGGACCTTTTGAGATATTAGAGCGAGTGGGAGATCTGGCATATAGATTAGCATTACCTCTATCATTATCGAGTGTGCATAATGTATTCCAAGTATCAATGTTGAGAAAATATGTTTCTGATCCTTCCCATATTTTGAGTTATGAACCGTTAGGACTTCGTAACAATCTTTCTTATGAGGAGGCTCCAGTAAAGATTCTGGATCGTGAAGTTAGAGAGTTAAGAAATAAGACTATTCCTTTAGTTAAAGTTCTTTAGAGGAATCATACGATTAAGGAAGTGACGTGGGAACAGGAAGAAGAGATGCGTGCAAAGTATCCCAATCTTTTTAGTATGTTAAATTTCGAGGACGAAATTTAATTTAAGAGGGAAGGAAAATGTAACACCACTGGGTATTTACTTAAGTTCAGCATTCCTTCAAAGATGTGGCCATTTAAATTCATTTGAATTCAAGTCCTAATTTCAGCATTCCTACTAGAAATTAAAAGAAAATAAAATAGATATGGACTATATTGAATTGTAATCATCGGAAACACCACGGACAAAAATAAAATAAAGAAAAATATTTAAACTAGACAATTTGATCATTTAAAACAGCTATCCCAAGACTCAAAAACATACCAAATAACTCTATTTTTATAGAGTTATCACACCTCCAAACTTGAATTGTTACTTATCCCCGAGTGACAAAAATGACATAGACACAAAAGAGCTCTAGTTTACTAACAGAAAGAAAATCATTCCTTAGTTCTTTGTTCCACTTTTCAATCTTCATCCTCTAATCAAAATCACCATTCCTCAAATACTAGTTCAATTCATTACAAACTTACTTTCAAATTCATTACAAACTTACTTTCACATGTGATTTTCCTTTGAGAGTGTGTGTGTGTGGAAACTATGGTTAGAATTCTCTGGATTACTCAAGTCATCTTAAAATATGATCATTGGGCCTAACTTTCTGGTTTCAAAAGCTGATCTTGTAAATCCTTCTCCACTAATGCAAGTTAACAAAACACTTAAGACTTATAAGGCTTTAACAAACTTGCACTACTGAGCTTAATTTGGGGGATGATTTTATTATTACTTGTTTCTTTTTTTTTTTTTTAACACTCAAATGTCACAATGCCTTTTTATGTGAATGCCAACATTGGTGATAAAGGTACCCGGTTACTTAGCAAAGTCACTTTCAGAGTTGCTGAGGCATACTTATATTCCAAACTACTGTTTGACACAAAGGTATATATGGAGCTCATGTTACCCCTGGTTACTAAGTAATTCAAAATAGTGGAGTATTCA